>WEIV01002511.1:219933-242782 GCA_013390005.1 Calyptomena viridis
GCGCCGGTCCCTAAAATCGCAGAGTCCCGGCATTAGTCAGCCCGGGGAAAGGCCCCTGAGATCGTCGAGTCCGACCGAACCCCACAAAGTCAACTAGACCGTGGCAATAAGTGCCACGTCCAGTGTTCCCTTAAACACTTCCTTGGACGGTGGCTCCACCACCTCCCTGTGTTGTCCACAAAAACCGGATTTGTTCCCCAGCGTGCAACGAGACAACACACTCGATGGAGTATTTATTTCTGAATTGTACAGATTGAGTATTTATTTCTGAGTTGTGCAGGCCTGGGTGCTCCATGGCACTGATCAGGCACACCAACTATCAACACCTTTTAGTATTTATACATCTTAGCAAACAAAGGAATTAGTGTTCATTGGCTACAAGCTACATAGTTATCTTATTAATTAGTATTCTATCTTCTATTGGTTGATGTTTCTCTCGTTTCTCATGCTAATTAGTCCGCACGCTCAATCTTTCTCTTCTTTTGGGTCAGTGGGTTTCTTGGTCGGTGCTCTGTGAGTTGGTGGTCACAATCTCCCTGTGCCAAAATTACCTTTCACCCAGTTGGAGCTGATTTCAGCACAGTTCCTGAGGTGGCCTTATGGGTTTCTTCCTTATCTTGGGAGTTCTGCCACTGTCCTTGTGGCCAATTCTTCATTCTTTGTGTCCTCTATCAGTGGGCACCCTTCTCCCTAAGCTTTGTTAACCTCTCCTATGTTTGAAATCACTATGCATGTCAAGCCCTAAACCTTAACAAAGCAATTCTACCAACAAGTAATTTGTTTTTCTAACACCTAGACATCACTTATAGCTTGTTAGCTGATACGTGTTTTCATAGATTAAATCTCCTTTTTTGTTGATTAGGGTTGAAAGTATACAAAGATGAAACATCAAAGAACATCCTTTCTTTAGAAAATTTTACATATTCCACATTTTGCAACACCTGGGCAGTCCATTCCACTGTGTAGTCACCCTTTCTGTGAAGAAATTCCTCCTAATGTCCAGCCTAAACCTCCACTGGTGCAGCCTCAGACTATGTCCTCATCCTGTCACTTACTCCCTGGGAGAAGAGGGTGACACACCCTCCATGCCACCACCCCCGGCTACAACCTCATGTCAGGTTTTGGATGGATCAGTTAATATGTGTCAGCCAGCTGTAGCTCCACCTGGAATTCCTGGAATTCACCTCCGGTATCCAGAGGGTTGTACTGTGGGTGCAGGGCTGGCAGAACAAAGGCCACCTGCGTGTGATGTGACAAAGCAAGTGCTAAGTGACAACAGGGTCTCACCACACCATAACCCCACTGAGGGGCCTGGCTGAACCTCTCACAAAGTTGCACTTCCGATGAGGACAGTCCATGTCCAGTGTCATCAAGTCTCAACTCCTGATAATACCTAAAATTTCCTGAAAAGTCCATTTTTATCTGAGAAAGCATCTGAATACAATTAAAACTAATTTTGATGGCTGTAATCAAAAGTGAATGTATTTGAGAGCCAAAGTGTATCACTGAATAAAGTCACTGACTGTTGCTTGCTATGATGTGGTTTAACATTTAACATTTGTGTAAATTTAACACAAATGGTCACAAAATCCTTATTTTTTTCTCCAGTGACTTCAATGTAAACTTCAGCATGTACTAGGTAATACTACCCTAATTTAATAACTGACTCACAAAAGAAACCACTACTCTGCAGTTTCTGAAAGTAACTCCATCCTTCTCATCATGGTTGTTCTTACGGAATTTGAGACTGAGAAATTCTGACCTAATGTAGAAAATAGCTGGAAAACGTTTTAAAATCACTTCAATTGCACGTTATAGGAATGCCTGCCTTGAAGAGGCATGTCATGTAATCAAGGCTGACAAAATGAAATATCTCCTGTCATTGTAAAGCTTTTTTGTCAGATGAAGAAAAGTGTTTTAAAAGTTTTGTTGTATACTTGTCAGGATTTGATTGTGATTTATTTATAATAACTCCAAAATGAGTTGTGGAATTATCTGGAAGAAAATAATATATCTTTTTTGTTACATTTCCCAAGGTAAGATGAAATTAGCAACTTCAAAGAATGATACATTGTAAAAATTTAAGCCACTTGCTTTTATGTCTTTCACATTTTAAAGTAATCTTAGTGTGATTTCAGTTTCAAAACTTCAAACAATTAACTATTGGGTTGTCTCTAAACACAAAACCTTTTTTGCAATATAAACAATGTCACAGAATCAGAGTTTTTTGAATTTCTTAAACCTGTATTAACCAACCCACGTGAAAATTGGAATTGGTTTTGTCTATGCTGACACAGGCTAAAACCATAATGAAGACATGCATAAAGTCACTGGAAAACAGAGGTGTGCTCCTCTCATCAAATGGACTCTCAAGACCTTGTCTCAACACTGGAGAAATTGACATAAACAATGGATTGAATTCTCTGAAAACTGTTTGTACCCACACTGAAAATAGGTTCAAATCCCAGACTCACCCCACAGCTCTCAATGGCCTTGTGTGTAAGAAGACTGTAAGACTTGCTTGACAAAACATAAAATGCACATAGGTTAATCTATGGTTTTACCAATGCAAGACACAACAAGCACACATGTAAACCTAGCTGTTAGACAATCTGCCTAAATAAAGAGAAGCTAGTGGCATAAAACCATGCACAATAGAAAATGCTACAATAGACTTAAATTATAAGCTGAGTTTTGCTAAGAGAAGGCTTTGTGGACTAGTTAGCTTTCTTGTACCTTATACCTGCCTTTTTTATGTATGACATAAGCATCTGGTGCAGAAAAGCTTCCTGCAACTCATTCTCTGAGATCCCTCTGAGTCTTTATTTATATGATAAAAAGCCTCCACAGGTGTACAGGAAAGAAAGTATTTGGCCCTTAAGAAAAGTCAATTTTAACATTGATAACACAGTTAACACTGCTGAATTTCTCTGGTGCTTAGCATATCCCTTTTATCCGGGGTATTATTTTCATATTTTTCGGTTAAATTCAAATCTGGAATAACTAGAATTAACCAAGGGGTGAAAGATGACCCACTTTTATGTGGCCATTTAATAACCAGAACGTCCTAGACCCCGTTCAGTTAAAAAATGTTGGGTATGCAGGCAACAGGAAACCTCAGCACCTGTAAAGGAATCAGGGTCTTGATATGGACACTTGTCAGCACTGAGGACAAGATGACTGTGGTGTCCTGGCCCCACTGCACTTGGCTTGCTCCCAGGGAGACCCTGACACACCACAGAATCAGTTTTTGTTGGGTCATCCTTGTGACAAAGGAGATGGATAACTAAATCTGAGTAGCCAATCTTGCCTTAATTATTTTTCTCAGTTTTCTCCATTGGAGTTGGTGTAAAATCAATGCTTCTAACCCACAGACCACAGAAACTTTGAGAGGGAAAAGCAGTAACATCAGATTTTGTTGCAGAGTGATTCCCTGAAATGGGGGATCTAATGTAAAGTATATTTGCAAAGGCAAAAGCTTTGTGGTGTTTCCTGCTGGCTGTTTACCACTGAATTCAGGGCCAGTACTAAAAAACTGGCCTCCCTTAGTTTTGTGTTTTAGCTATGATGGGAAGGCAAGGCTGTGTGCCTTAGTGAAGTGTACATGCAAGAGCTTTTGCTGCCCCTTTTATAGGCCTGGTCTTTATATGTTAATTCAGTGGAGCCAGAAGGATAAAAAGAAACACTTCTATGAATAGTAACCAAAAGATCAAGTTACTGGCAGAGAAAATTTTCCCTAAATTTGAGGGTTTTTAGCATTTAGTTACAATTAGAGATTCACTCCTACAGAGATTTACAGCAAAACTTGGTCTAGAGATTTTAGAAGATGCATTTTTATTATGTTTTCAGATCTTGTACTTTCCAGACCTTTATATTACATGCACTCCTGTTTTCAGGGATCAAAGCTTTTGCATGTAGTGCTTCATCCAATTAACATTTATTCACAGTGAAAATTTCAGATTGTTAAAACACCAGAGCCATAATCTCCTTAACAAAGCTTGTTTTATTTCACTGCAGAGTACATGGTAGGTCTATAAACTAGCTGCAGGGGATTCAGCATAATGAACTGCTTTGTATGGATGTCAGAGGAGGGAAAAAGGAATGTTAAACTATAAACCAAAAAAACATGGTTATTAGTGTTTTCTAGACACATTGACTTTGTGGAATGCATAGTAATTTTTTTAACAACAACAAAAAATCTTATATTGAAGTTAGTGTAACTCCTATTTCTTCAGGTTTAGAAGCACTCATAGGGAATGGGTATAGTACAGTTGAAACACTAACAATAAAAATAACCAATAACAGTTATTTGGGGAAAATTCACACAGAAAATTATAGTCCCAAAGTACCTTTTACAAGATGACAGAAGAATCAGCACAGAACAGGAAAAACTAGTACAGGGTAGTGTGATGTTTTATACAAATTCCTCCTCTTTGTAGTACTAATTTTTCTCAATAACACTGCTGTATTTCCCCACCTTCTTTCAAGGGGGGTTTTTTGTATGCTTTCGAGGTTGGATTCAAGTAGTAGAACAAAGCCACATTGAGAACACATAGAGTGAGAAAGGGATAAGGTTTCTTATTGAAGCTTTCCAAAACTTCAAAAAAGATCTGGTTTTATTTTTAGTAATTTATCACTTCCTAGCATATATGTACTAAGATGGGTAAGTTTGGAAGGACTGTGGTCAGAACCACTGTGGTCAGAAGTTTGATAGTTGTTGCATTTGGGAATGCACATGCAGTATTACATTTTGTTCCTATCATAGTCTACATTTTCAGCCATTCTTGTCTATAAGAAAGCAAATAAAGTTTCTTTAACAAGTTTTTTTGCCAGCAAAAGCTGGTAGTCACCCCATTTAGTGTTCCTCATCCTAATGAGTTGACCAGCAAAGTTCACCAGTCTTTCTAAAGGAACTATCTGGCACTACCAAAAATGATGTTCAGCAAATCTGAGAGTTGGGAAGTTAAAGAAAATCTTGACTCTCTTTGTAAATAAAAATACCATGGCTTGTAAAAGTGTTTATAATTAGCTGGCTCAGATGTGTTAGGTTTTTTTAGACTATACACTCCACAGGTCCTTCAGTTACAGAGCTATTCTCAGTAATTTTCATTACAATAAGTAGAGCTGATGCCACCATGGAAGTGATGTTTACTCTCTATCAGATGACACCATCTGTGTGTCCAGTATTAATGGACAGAACTACATTATCCTTTAGTAGCCCAAAAACATTTCTTCTACAAAGAAAAACAAATAGGTGACTTTCTTTTGAAATTGTTAAGGCGCACAGGAGAGAAAATCCTTGCCACTGAGTTAACTGAGAGTAAATGCAGAGAAAAAGAGTTTAGGAGCATTCTTACTGTTATGGTATTTTGTCCTGCCTGTGCCATGAAGGAACCATTGGAATCAGTGAGGTAGAGCTATGACTGAGTGGCATAGAACCACACCAGAACAACTCCTTCCCCATAAGACTGTGTCTTGATGCTCCTTTTACAATTCAAATGTACAAAAATATTCCACAGCCAGGTCGCACTTAATGTGCAAAATCTAATCTAACCAGCAGTCAGTACACTTACACCACACATTCCACCTCCTTTACCAGAAACAGCTTGAAAGAACATCTGTGGAGGAAAAGTCACTGGTACACAAGAAATACATCTTTGGGATTTGTACTAGGTCCTTTAAATGAGATAGACAACCTACTTTGAGGGTGATGATGGTATCAGTTTGTCATTAGTAGGAGGGGAGCGTCCCTGAAAAAAATTTTCTCTTTTCCCAGCCCCTCCCTCCCCCTTGCTAGAGTCTTCTAGGGGAAAACTCAAAACTTAATTTCAAATTGAGTTGCTGTAATGACACCCTGGCATACCTTTATCTTTGACAGATATCACCTTTTTCTTTGTAGAAGTTGAAGCCTGCAGGGGCTGTGTGAGGAAAAAGCTGAGGAGGAGCTAGATCTTGCTACATTAAATTTACCATGCAGCAAGAAATACAAGAAGTTCTTGTATCCTCAGATAAATGGAATAAAATCTGCCATCTAAGGGAGCAGGTTTGAGGCATATTGGCTCTGAAAATTCTCAGCTGGAGAGAAATGCACTTTTTGTTCATTTTACATAGATGTGCTTTCCGTGCACTCACATCTTCAAGAAGAAACGATCAGTTTTGTCTGAAAAACACCATAATCTCACAGGAATTTGTTCCCATCTATGCTGGTACTGGACACCCTATCCAGCAGGCTGGGAGACTAGAGAAGCATGTTTTCCAGGGCTTTTGTGCCCCAGCCCCCACAGCTCTGCTGTATAGACTGTCCTGAAACTGGTTTTTTTTTTTGTTTCACGGGTGAGAACTAAAGATTCCAGGAAAACCATAGTTTTTATGAACATGTCAAAACATTCTTTTTCAAGAATCCAACAATTTCATGGAATTCCTTAAACTAAACAGCATAAAAATTCAGCTCCAGAAACAACTGTGAAGAAAAGCTCTCATGTGTGTTATTGTGGAGCTTTATGAATGTTAAAAATCTTTCAGAGATTAATTCCTGCTCCTGAGCTGCACTTCCCTGAGGCTTCTGTATGCCAAGAGACAAACAAATTAATAAAAAAATTCTGAGTCCAAATACACATTTTGTAATGAATTATCAGTAATTTTCCTCTCAACAAACAAACAAATAAACAAACCATATTAGGGAAGCACAAGTGCATTTCCTGGCTGCCTCCTCTCCCAGATCTTGGCAGTGGAAAAAGGGTTGAGAAGAGCTTCTGTTCCAATAGCAGCTCTGCCCTTAGAGAACAGTGATACATCACTTTGTTCTTCCACATCGACCAGTCTCTTTTCCACCCCATTATGATATTTCCTTGTATCTCATGTATCAAATGCTACAAGTTTTATAACTCAGTATCATATCAAGTGCCTTTGTGAAATCAATAAGCATTACATACACTAGAATGCCTTTATATAACACACATGCAATTACAGTGTGTTTGGCTGTCTGGTTTGTCTGACGTGATATTTTTTATTAACCTGTGGTTCTTACTGTTCATTGGGCTTTTTCACTTTATAGATTTACACATGAATTGGTGGGTTTTTTTAGTCTTAACTTGAACACATGGCAAGTTTAAATGAATGACTGTAGCTTCTCCAATTTTGCTGTTAAAAACACTTAACTGCATTTATTCAACCAATAAACTTTTTTTATTCCCATTTTCATATTTTCCTTTTATTTAGTACTGATTTGAAAGTGCAGAGTAAAGTAACTGAACTTGTTTACATAGCACAAGTTAAACATCATATTTAACCTTTTTGTAACATCCTGGACTTCAAATACATACCTTTTACTGATACTGCTTTTTGCTAGATTCTGGAGTTTGTCTTCCCTGTACAGTAAACAGCAATATATATTTTGCTTGATTTTCTGTGCAGCTTGTAGACTGGACTAGATGAGAAAACAGGCAAATACAGTGGTTATGGCTGTGTACACTGACATAGCAAATTAGCCCTAAGCATAACCTTTAGCAGATTTAGCAGTTTTACAAGGAGAAAGAAAAGAACCAGTAAGGGAGGAGTTTTCTCTAAAACAGGAAATTTTTGTCAGGGTTATAGTAGCACTAGTTTTTGGTTAGAGATAAGCTTTTCTTGTAGGTATTGTAGAGACATTTTTGCATCAGTCTCCAGTTCCTCTTAACAGAGAGGAGCCACATCAGGGTGCAAGTGTGGTTGCTCAGATTCCTATAGTGGGGCTCAAGACCAGTGTCAAACAAGAATCCATTTTGTCTTTACATACATAGTCCAAGGGAGAAGTAAATGCATCATGTTCCTTTGGCACTTCCATGCACCTGATCCTGGTAAATGTGGTAGGGCTCAATTCAGGTTTGAAGGCCTGCTGCCAACAGCTGGGGACTTCTCCTGGAGCACCATTTGGCAAAATATCCTGGGTCTTTATACAGAGCCTCCTCAAAGATGATGACTGGAAAATACTGTAATTTAGCAAGATAAACAAATAGTTTTTTCAACTCTGTTCTATCTACAAAACATAATATGCAGCTTGTTTTGCAAATTATTCTAATGTTCTGTGGGAAAGCCTAGCCCAAGAGCTTCATAGGTGGGAAGAAAACTTTTGCTCTGGTGTTTGCTTGTACACGACTGCTTTGAGATAACAGGAGTAATAAAATGCCCTTCTTAGGTGAAAATGGATTCTGTGCAGAGACCTGACAACCTGGAAGTTTTACTTTCTCCACATTGCAACATTACTTAGGCCTACATATTTGTTGTAGGATGGATTAGCTTTGAAAGATTAGATAGGGATATGGATGTGGACACGGATAAGAATGGAATTACTGATGATCCAAAGTAATCTTTACACTTCATTAAGCAACTGAATGTTAAACATGAGGTTGTCACACTCAAATGAGTAACATTTTCACATTCATGTAGTTTAATGCCTTTCTTCTCAGCTGAAGCTGGGAATGGTGTGTGATGGATGCACTGAAAAGCAGAATGAAGAGCACAGGTAATTTTTATTATTAAGGTGGCTGAATGCTTGCCTTTAGAAGCCATTTTCAGTTCTGTTCAGCAGACATTCACCAGCCCTTATCCACTTGACCAGCATTGACTTCTGGTAGTTTGATGTTACACATGCATGATACAAGATGACTTTTCTAAGGGAGAGGAAAGGAAAAAGAATCCATCAGGTGCACTCATGGCTGAAGCTACGTCATAATCAGGCCTAAATATCCATACCCTACTCAAAGAGTGTAGGTCGAGTGTGTGCAAAAATAAATTAAATATTTCAGTTGGTATGGTTATTGCCAGCATTGCCAGCAGGTCACGGGAAGAGATCCTTCCCCTCTACTCAGCATAAGTGAGACCAGAGTGGCTGCACAGCAGGTGTTCACCAGAGCCACTCTATCACTCCCATTCTCAGTTGGAGAGGGCAGGAGAAGATAAAATGAAAGACTCGTGGGTCAGGATAAGGACAGGGAGATATCACTGACCAGTTATCATCATGGGCAAAACAGATCAGACTTGGGGAAGTTCACTGAATTTACTACCAATGAGATCAGAGTAGGGGAATGAGAAATAAAACGAAATTTTGAAAACACCTTCCCCCCACCCCTCCCTTCTTCACAATATCATCTTTACTCTCAAATTCCCTACTTCCTCCTCCCCAAGGTGCAGGGGGATGGGGGACAGGGATTGTAGTCAGTTCATCCCATGTTTTTTCTGCCACTCCTTCCTCCTCACACTCTTCCCCTGCTCCAGCATGGGGTCTCTCCCACAGGAGATAGTCCTCCATGAATTTCTCCAGTGTGAGTCTTTCCCATAGGCTGCAGTTCCTCATGAAATGCTCCAGCTGGGTCCCTTTCATGGGGTGCAGTCCTTCAGGGACAGGCTGCTTCAGCTTGGATCCCAGAGAGTCACAAGTGCTGCCAGCAAATCTGCTCCAGTGTGAGCTCCTCTCTCCACAGGTCCTGCCATGAGCCTGCTCCAGCACTGGCTCCCAACAGGGTCACAGTCCCCTTTGAACATCCACCTGCTCTGGTGTGGAGTCCTCCAGGGTCTGCACATGGATCTCTGCTCCACCCTGGAGCTCCATAGGCTGCAGGGACACAGTTGCCTCACCATGGTCTTCACTGTGGTCTTGCAGGAGAACCTCTGCACCAGTGCTTGGAGCACCTCCTCCCTTCACTGGCCTTGGTGTCTGCAGTGCTGTTTCTCTCACACATTCTTGCTCCTGCCTCCAGAAGCAATTGCTGCTGTTTCCACAGCAGTTTTTCCCCTGTTGTTAAACATGTTACCACAGTGACATTACTACATGGCTGATGAGCTCACCTTGGCCAGTAGCAGGTCCATCCTGAAGCCAGCTGGCATTGGCTCTGTCAGACAGGGGGGAGGCTTCTGGCAGCTTCTCATAAATCCCAAAACCTTGCCACACAACCCAGTACACCTTCCATATATAGTGATATCACAGATGATATTTTTTCCTTTATTCAAATATAGACATTCCTCTCAGTCTTTATGATTTGATGTGTGGTTCACATAAAGACAAATGTGAGGCACACCTGTATAAGCATATGCATAAGCATATGTGGGAGAACAGTGCACTTAAACATTTGGCTCAGTACAGCACAGTATCTGTCTTGTGACACTGAACAAATCAAAAGATTCTCCTAAAAATAGTATTCATGATATATAAAAACATCCAAGGACATCTCTAAGTAAACAATTTCAAGGAAGGTAGGAAGCTGAGACAGCTCTGAGGAAGAATCTGCATCCTGGCCCCAGCCAAAAGTCACTCAGCTGTCTTGCTAATGCTCAGGATTAAGAACCAAAGGGCACTCAGCAGTTAACTGCTCTAGATAAACCAGTCCTGAGTTGTCATGGCAAGCTGTGCAGCAATGGCTGGACTTTGCAATGCCACCTAATTT
This sequence comes from Calyptomena viridis, assembly GCA_013390005.1. NCBI lineage: Eukaryota > Metazoa > Chordata > Aves > Passeriformes > Eurylaimidae > Calyptomena > Calyptomena viridis. Next base: position 230,352 of record WEIV01002511.1, read on the forward strand.
TGAACCTCAGGTCCAACAAGCGAAAAGTACAGCTGGTGGCTGTGTCAGGCTCACACCTTGCCACAAGCACTTCAACTGCATCGAGGGGCTGTCCAACCTCCATTCCTCTCTTTTCCAGGTATGACTCCTTGCCCTGCTGAGGGCATAAACCTAACCTCAGGCTGTGCCAATTTAAGGAGTTAATCTGCAAAAACAGAGAAGTGCTCCTACTTCCCCGCTCGTCATCAAAACAATGAAGAGAAGAAGTTACAGATCCTCTCTAGAGCTTCAAAGGAACTAGAGGGACAGTAGAGCCCCTCCTTTCAGTGTGAGATTTGTTCAGCTATAAGATATCCTTCACTGTAGCTATAGCAGTAACTCTCTGGTTCTCTGATGCAGACATCAGGTGGGAGTTAATTGAAATCAGCAAACTGTAAAGCAGATTTAAGAATGTGACATTAGTTACTGCTTTCAAAGGACAGTCAGGGTGACTTCAACTGAAAAATGGTGTGGTCTCTTCCACCAGCTACCACCTAAATTGCCTTCTCTTGAGAAGATTACAGGTGTCTTACAAAAAAAACCTTTTGGAAGACACTACATCTTATTATAAGGCAACACCAGTCCTGTGCCAATCAAGACTTTCACTGAACTGATTAGAAAACCTTTATTGCCCGGTAGGGCAATCAAGACAAGTACACATCCATTTTAAAAACAAACAAAAACAAACAACTTCTTTAATCTTATGACAGCAAACACTCGTTTAATTGAGTGACTTATATTCCCTCTATGGAGCAAAGCACCTATTGCATCAGAGAGTCAGTCATTTAGTCAGAAAGGCAAATATTGGCATTGCCAGGAGAAAGAAGAGCTTTATAGCCTTTAAAGTGGCATAATATAACTGCACCTCCAGCTACCTTTCCAGCTGGTAGTATAGCAGAAGTGGATTTTAGCCACTGCTCTCTGGTATTGCAGTGGGAACATCCAGTTGCTACAGAGCTCAGATGAGTGTTACTTCACAATAGACTACAGTGATTACCCCAAACAAATAAGAGAAGTAAAACTGAAAAATCTCCATGTTATTGTCAAATACAATGTTGTTTTAAAAATCACGTGAATGTAATCGCAGATGAAAGCAGACTGGGTGGGGCAGGGAGCATTTTATCAAGTCATATTTGCCAGACTTGGTCTGAGAGCAGCCCAGCGTGGTTCAGCTCTGATGTCGTGCCATCAGAGCAGACTTACTGCAAGCTCCATTCATTGCTGAAGGAGGCACTTAAAACCAGCTACAATGTTTTTTTTTTTCCTTTAGTCATTAATCAAAGGCAAATAAAATGCAATGAAGGAAAGCAAACGCACACACCATCACACAAATACGAGCAGGTGTTTGAAAGGCCTGGTTACCACGGCTAATTCAGGGAATGGAGCTGGGGGAGAGGGAGGAGAGGAGCTTGAAAAGTGAAAATTTGCTTTCATTGGGGAATTGCATTCGCAGTAGAGATTCCTGAGTTTTTAGTTCACATGAGCAAAAAACACCATTGTCTGCAGAAGGTGGCTTGACATGTTACAGTATGGGAGGAGGTTGGTTGAGCTGTGAGGTTTTAGATGCACTTGTGCTGGAAACATTCCTGAGACTCCCTCCCCAAGTTGCTTTTCTTCCACAGGCACTAATTCTCCTGTATCATTGCAGTCTAGCTTACTCAGCAATATACTGCTGCAAGCCTGTTTTAGTCTCAAGGAGTGCCTCAGCACCAAGGCAAACCTTGCTGGAAGGCTGACAGTGCAGTCCTCTTAAAAAAAGGATTTGAGAAGGAAGGAGGGAGTCCAGGCTGGTGTCCCAGTCAGATTTTTACCTTGCAAGTGTTTTTATAACTGTAAGTCCTGAAAACTGAAAGTGACATCCACAAGAAGAATTAGGAAAGGGGAGAGAAAACAGGTTGTTTCATTGATTGTTAGATTTGTAGATTATGGCTATTAGCAAAAATGACAGCACCCCTAGTTGATGGGGTACAGGCTCAAAGCCTATTAATGCACTACAAGTAACATGATCTGAGGATATGAAAAGAGAGAAATCACAGTGTGAGATTTAAATCCTAGTTTCTACTTTGAAAGCTGCTGTTTCAAGAGGGAGAAGTCCAATATTCCCCATTCACATGCTAATTTACTTGTTTCAACAAACTGGTATTCTCCTTCACCTCTTCACATTAGCATAAAATGAGAAGCTTGAATCTGCATTTTTCAAAAGACAACCAGATTTCAAAATTTCCAAAATCCAACTACTTGGTGATGGTTCATACATGCTAAATGCCAGAGTATTGTAAACGTAATACTCATTTGCCTCCTGCATCCAGAATGCAATTTCCATTTTTATTTTAATCGCTAGTGATCCATTGTTCCAAGTTTCTTTAAATAAATGTCCCCCACTGCTGCCCATAGCTTCTGCAGAAACAATTTTGAATATTTTGCAGGCAAAAATAGCAGAAGTGTTGAAATTCATGTCATTCCTCTCCAGAGCAGATGACTGATGAAATACATATATCCAAGCCAGAAATAAATAGCAAATGAGATTATCCTTATATTGATTTCTCTGCAGTACATTCTGATTAACCAGCAAATCAAAGGGGTTTTTTCCAGCTGTTCCGCCAAGATAATATTCTTCATTCTTTGCATGTGTGGCTTCTGGTAGGTAAATTCTTCTTTAATTTATTAGATACCTGGAGGCTTTTCTGCTCTGCTGACCAAAAAGCTTAGTCTTCTTCATCTGTCTGAACTTTCAAAAGGCAGATTCCGATATTCTCTGTTCTTCCCAGAAGACTCCACCACAAAAGTTATTGCTCAGATCTTTTAAAGACTATTTTAAAACCTCAACACTTCCTGAAAGCATTGTGTTGCACTTGATCCTTCTTAAGGTGTATTTATCTGATAGACTATCTATGGTATAATCAATGTTTAGTTCAAGGGCTCTGTTGCTGGTGTTATGATGAGCCATCTAGCCTGAACTTCATGACAGTACCAAAATACCCAGAGCTAGTAGTCTAATCTGCCTTAGTCATAACTTAATAATAATTTAACCCCCACCGCCCCCATGTAAATGATCAGTATGCCACCAATCTAAGTGCCACAACAAAGAGCAATTTATGCCTTTCATTTTTTTCTTGTGGGAGTGTTCAGCTAATTTCCAAATACTAAACAACAGCCCAGATGTTCAGCTGCCTGTGACCCAAGGGTTGCTTTTGTGATGGCACAGCTGTAATGCCTTAGCTGACTTTTGCTTAGAAATTTGTTGTCCAGCTGCAAGAAAGAGTGTAAGCCATATGAAAGTAAGTTCAGAGGCAGAAGTGAAATTGTAGAGGTAGAAACAGCTGGAAAATACTGAGAAGAGGGAAAAGTTACAACACTCTCAGAAAGAAGGCAGATACACAGCAGACAGCAATTTGACCAGACAGGGGATCATGGTCCTCTCCAAGAAGCCATGGAAATGAAAACTCCTCTCCTGACCAACAGCTGCCTGCCCAGTAACAGCTGAAGTAGCCTGTATTTAAGTACTTATGTAATAATTAATAATTGAGTAGTACTTAGTTGAGTAGCCTTTTAGTTGTACCTAACACATGTGTTAGTTGATACAAATATTTGTTATGTGGTCTTAACCCTTGCAGTCTTTTGGCATAGTACAAGCTGCCCAGGGAAAAATGACCCATTGAGAAAAGGTTGCAGGTGTTAGCACTAGTCCTGGCTCTCTCCCTCCTCACCCTCCAATCCTGCTTCATTTCTTCTTGTCACACAGATGGACTTCAAGGCTTGAAGTTACCAGATACCACCAACTAAAATAGAGATGGATAACATTCATCATTAGATGGCATTGCTGTCTAACAGAAGGGGTTGGAAATTTTTGTCATGAGTAAGTGGTATCAACAGGCTCTCTCTAACCATATTTAAAGACAGCCTAAACTAGGAAATCAAATTCCTAGTTTAAAAACAGACAGTGTTTCTTTTCCCAGAAGGAAGGAATAGGGCCTCACTGGAGGGCACATTGAACTTGGATTTTATACATTCTGCTTCAAACCAGAATGATAAGGTGAAAATAGGCAAGGTTGGAAACAGCTATCCTGTATGACTGAATTCTTCCAGATAGCAAACTGCAGTGTGCATTTAAAATGCTTCAATCCCTCGGCATCACAGACTATGGAGTAGGGCAGGGGGGTATGTTACTTCTCTGTATGAAAGAATTTTTCCCTGTGTCTGGTACCATGTCCATCAACACTGTAGAAGAACAAATCCCTGGGACAGTCATGTCTGGTACTTCATGCAAGGGCAAGGAGAAGGAAGAAAGAAAAATATTGCACAGTAGGCACATTCTCACTAATTGATGGCAAAATTCTCTGAAAGCTTTAATTTAAAGGAAATAGCATAGAGAATAGAGATAACTGATGGACAAATTCAAGGACTGCTCCTACCCGAAGACTGGGGAAATTTCACGTTAAGCATCCAGAATGGTATCTCCACATACATTTGGCCAGCAGAATTGCACCTCAGGGCTATGTCTGTACAGTGCAGGTGTTTGCTTTGAGGACTCGGTATCTCTATTGTTCACATTTTGGACTAGCTCTGGGCTGGTCCCCTGGGCTGGGCCAGCCTGCTGACAGCTGAGGAGTGCTAGGTACACTCCTGGGGCTTCCCACAGCAGACTTCCCGCTAGAGTTCAGCGATCGGCCCCCTGGGCAGCCCAAGGCACCACTAGAAACACGATTAGGAGATTTGCTTCACACACGCAAATACAATTTGAAATGTTACTGTAGACACGTCCAGACGGACAAGCTGTAAAAAACGCATCCCTGAGGAGTTGTTTGCTTTGTGCCAGGTGGGGAATTCAACACAAGCTGGAGAACCAGTCCCAGGCCCTGGCACCGTGTCTCCACGTGGAGGGGAGGGTTCAAGAGCTGCATGTGTATATAGACAGCTTCATGTGCCACTGCCTCGTGGTGGTAAGGATGAAAGAGCAGAAGGTGATCCGAGTGTAATTTCACAGAATTTGTGATTATTGCAACACACAGGTGTATTGTACAGTAAAGAAGGAGTGCCCACCTGGCATGACTAATACAGTAGAATTTGAGCAAAACCAAACTGCCGCCCGTCACCTGCTTTGATTTACATTTTTCCTCTACAGAGACAGTTAGAAGGTAAACAAATTGATTCTTACTCTTTATGCTATTGGTACTGCTGATAGCAACACTAAGTCCTACTAAATATTTTTGGGACCATAAGTAAAGTGATGGAAGGGATACAAATATTCTGTAAAAATTGTTCTTTCAAACCAGTACTCAGCAGGGGCTGCACCACGCATTATTTCTTCCCAAATAAACCATTGATTCCTCTAACCTTCCAGCTGTGTAACCGCTGCTGGAGCGGCAACCAGGGTCGTATCACTACTTGCAGACATTCCTCAAAGCAGCCAAAACGCGACGTCCTCCAAAATTAAAGACGGCAAGAGTAATTTACTAACTCTAACCAAAGGTAAAGAAGTCGAACATTGAGCGCTAACAATAATTTGTAAGTTTACCAGTGACGGCAACAAACTGCTATAAAAATACGATACACACAGAACGAGACAGCGCGGCAAAGAATTCCTTGTCTCCCGTGGGAAAAGCTCTCCGCTACATCACAGCACCTGTGGAGGAGCGAGGTCACCCAGCACAGTGAGTTAAGTGTGCCATCTAGTGACTGAGGACCGCCCATGGGCAAGGCACCACTTCAGCGCCTACACGTAGGAATTCCTCGCATTTCTGTTTTTCAGAACACTTGTATGTCCCAGAGGTTTAGGTCGAATGTTTCAAACCGCAGTCGCTGGTAATCTGGTTGTTGGAGGAGGTAGGAGGGAGCGGGTTCAGCCTTTAGAGACAACATCCTTAGTGGAATCACTGTGCATTCAATAGTGATAGTCTCTCCATTATCTGTGAAATAGGCTAATTAGTCTCGAGGAGAAAAGACATCGCAGAAAGACCTGCGCCTCGTCAATACCACCTTAGGAGACTGAGCTGTGCCCGGACTTGCCTATCCCGCATCGGCCTTTTTAGCCACCAGCGCGCTTGTAGTAAGTGTGGAGGTAGAGCCCTTCCCGTATCTTCGTTCGCAAAGCTTAGCTATGATGATCTGTGAAATAACTACCTTACCCTGTGGGTGCTACAGTTGATTCCTCATCTGTGAAAAAAATTAGAAACGGGACAGAGGAGGTGTGGAGGTGTGACACAATCATTTTATCATATTCCTTTTTTTTTTCCTTCCTTTCTAACCAGAGTGGGGAATTATCTCAAATACAGCGATTTTGACTTCATGGGCAGAATGAAGTTCCTTCTCAAGTTTTGGTACTAAAGCCCCTGGAGAGACTGGAAAATAAAAAGAATTTAAATGGGGATGAACTGTGTTTCCCAGCATGGCAAAAGAAGCTGGAGTTTATCTTTGTGCCATCCAAGTGACACTGTGCTGAAACCTCAGAGACTGAGGCTGCTGGAGAATTCCATCTGCAATCCTTGGTGATTGGCACTCCTTCACTGACACTTCTCTGGTACCTCTCCTTCACTTGCTCTGTTGGACACTTCTGCACAGGCAAGTTACAATCTAAACATGTTAGCTGAAAAAAAAAAAAACCAAGCTGATTTAGCTCTTACTGATGTAAGGGTAAGAACCACCGAATACTGGACCAAACAAGCTTTTCATGGGGACAAGCACAATTCAGATTTTACACATCAGGGGAAAAAAAAGAGGCATTTTGCTCATTGAAAGTATCATAGAGAGTGCTTAACACATTTTCCATGAGAAATATTTTATTTTTCTGATAATCATTTTCACAATTAAAAAAATTCACATCTGTCATAATACGTCATTTGTCATGTTCTAGAAAAGCCAGATGGATATTGGTTCTTTGAAAAAAAATTATTTGAAAGACAGGACAGTGTAAAATACAGACCCAGGCGTTGTTCTACCTGCAATATAGGAAAAACAGAGAGATGCAAAGAGACGGGGAAACACCATATTGCACATACTTGCCATTTTCAACCATTACAAATAGCTGGAAAAGAGAAAAATCCCTGCAATTGCTTCAGGGATGTGGATAGCTGTTGCACATTGCCAGGAAGTCAGCCTGTATCTTTCCAGGAATATAGGACAGACAGGGAAGATGGTAGGTCAAATTTTACTAATCATCTTTCACCGCAATTTTTTTAGTGTGACACAATTGCCAGGGTTCTTCATGCAGCTTCAGGTGGCAGAAGAATACAGACAGAAGGCAAGAAAAGTTGAAAGTAATCACATGATTTTAAAGAAAAACCAAACAGTCACACTTGTCTCACCTGTCCTTAGGAGAGGATTTCAACTGATTACTTATTCATGAAAAGGGAAAGCAGTGGTAGCAAATGTGGTCTCAGCTACAACTGTTTACAGACAGGATTTGCTGTAGTGTCAGGGAAATCTGTTTAAACTGTCTGTGGAAATCTAGCTTGAGGATGGGATAAGGTCAGTAATATTAGTCAAATCCTATTAAACTAATAAAGGATTCAGATCACTTCCTCAAAAAGAGCCATTCAAAGGGCTGGTGTAAGTCTAGAAAATTAAGACCGATAAATCCAAATCAAATCCTTTTAATCTGTCTCCACTTACCAGCATTCTTCTCCTTTAGGGAGTGACAGGCTAAAAATGACAATGGGGTGCTGACAAAAGTGTAGCATTGTCTCTTCTTTCACGCTATATAAGCTGTTCAAAATCCCATTACAACCATTACAAGAATAAATTTAGTTTGTTCATGTGCAAGGGATTAATGAGTGAAGTTTCATTGAAGAAGCTGCAGCCAAGGGCACCACAGGGCAACAGCAAGGCTCACCTGAGAGCTGGTTTCTTATGCCACCTGGCTGCTGCTGGTTGCTACCTTGAAACATGATGAGCTCTGTTGACCGTTTAGGAGTTGGTGGATCTGAACAAAGCACACACCTGCCTGTTCCCTTCCAAGGGATTCTGTCTGCTGGGCCAACAGTTAACAACAGGGCAATTTATATTAAGAGCAGGAATGGCTTCATAACCCTGATGGTGATTTGCAAGTATCAGTGTAAAAATTGTTAAATAATTTTTATGTTGGTCAGACAAAGAACTCCCCCAAACCTTCATTTGACATGCTTAACATAGTGCATATATGTTACTTCGTATGACTTTAATACCAAGTTTACATGTCAGTCAGTTAAATCTGTGCAAATAGTTAAAAACAGAGAAATAATAGGAGGGATTTTTTTGTGTGTGTGTGCACGCTGAGAGAATCACAAAGAGTTAATAATTTTTTAATTATTTTTTCCCACTACTACTGAGTAGCAAAGTAATTTATATTTGACATCCACAACTTGCTGGTAACAGATCAACTGACATTTAACTCATTACTATTTTTAAGACACCACTATTAGCTTTCAGAAGCTGGCTGATTGTCTCACACAACTATACTGACAGCAAAGACCATTGTAAGCTCACAGCTACTCACCTGAGGGCTCAGAGCTGCCTTGGTTCCTCGGCAGGCAGCCCAACAAGGTAGGATCTCACAAGGGGACTTTGTCAGACATCCCCCGTTTCAGTGGCAAGGGCTGCTCTCCCCAGGCCATCTGCAACCTTTGGGCTTCCAGTGAGGGAATTTCAAAGGGAGGAAGGAGCATGAAAGAAGAGGTTGTTTAGTAGAAAGCAGCACATAACCAAAAGGGTAAGAACAGAATAAAGAAACTCTTGGTTGAGCTTTATCTCCTTAACATGATCCACAGGCTGGGAACAGGCAGGACCTGGTCTGGCAGATGACCTAACAGCTTTATCTTCCTTATGCAATGTGGGCTGTTCAGCAACTCCCAAGGCAGCTGGCACTGCAGAAAAATTACCGAGTTGCCAGGTGTGTCTTTGTAACATCGTAACTTATGTAAGAACCAGAGTGAAATGGCCCATGTATTTCTTGTGAAATAAGGGTTACTTGACCAGAGATTGAAAATTGACCTATTTTTTTTTAAGCAAGAGATAAGGTACATAGGGAAAATAAATAGCTTCACAAAAGTAAGCAACCATCTCCAATCAAAATAATGAATTTTAATGTATTAGCCCCTCTCTCTATCTTGCTCATGCTCTTTTTTTTTTTTGCATTACATATGAGCAGCAAGGGGGAATGCTCAATACAAGAGAAGGAAAAGATGCTCTCACAGCTCTGGGAATTTGGCTTAAGAGACATTGTCTATAACCAAAGCAACCAGTTCAGATGTGAACAATTTCTTCCGAAGCACAGAAGCTGCAGCAGCTGATGTCATGAACAAAAGTAAGCAAGTGAACAGAAGCAGAGCAATAGAAAAAGGGATATGGGAGTAGTTCATAAGTAATGAGCTATAAAAAGCAAAACAGACCAGGAAAGGGAGTCATTGTCAATTTGAATGAAAATGCAAATCTCTGCCAGCTCTGTGTAGCATTTCTGGCACCATGACTGCCACTTTATGGGCATGGACACAAATCACAAGTGTGAAAGAAGAAGGGCAAGCTCTATTTACATTCATCCAAAAACGCATTGAGAGGAGAAAGCTCCAAATAATTATAGTACTGGAAGTGTTCAAAACAGATTACTTAAATCAGAGGTAAGAGAATTCCCAAATGCTGACTCATTGTGTACCTGAAACACTATTCCTATCTCAGCACAAACAGCTGCCAAAGATCTTGTGGACATGTGAGAAGACAGAGCTGCCCAGAAAGAACCACATTTCTCTCCTAGGTTTTCACAGGGCAGCTTTTCTGCCTAAAGGATGCTGCTTGACCGAGCTTTGGCAGGTCAGATGCTATTTAAAGCACCCTTATCCTTGCTAGCTTGCTTTTTTGTTGGAGGCTTTGCTTGGAGATCTTTTGATTTGAAGGCAACGATGTGACAAAAAGCAAAGAAAAGCCTCACACTCCAGTCGTGGGCAATGAGAACTTACCACACGTCATTGCTCCGGGGCAGGAGCTGGCTGCTCCTGGGCTGCCTGCCCAGCTGGGGTGGGCTCTTCTCCTTGTCTGCAGCTGTGGAGTCCCACCCTCCTTGTCAACAGCCACAGCACACTCACACCGGAGGGACTAACCCTTGGGTGGAGCCGGCTACCAGAGATTAATCCTGATCCTTTCTCTCGCAAACTTCACGGTGACAGGTCACTAATGCACTGAGATGTACTAATGCCATGCTCTAAACTACAAGGGTATCATCATTCACCAGGAAAAATATCTGGTTTAGACCAGCTAATGTTATTTGATAACACATAGAAGTGTTAATTGTCAGGGTTATATCAACAGCTGAAACTACGATGGAAAATTTGTTTGTGTTTTCCAACTACATTTGTCTCTCCCATGTACGTGTCTGCTTTCCTAATTAATTGCCCTACCTGGACATCCTTTCTTTCTAAATACTGCAAGGCATTCACATTCCTAGAAACGCCCTGAAGGATCAGAACATGACTCTCCCAGGAGCAGGCATTTTAAAGTTTCCAGAGCTCAGGCTAAAGCCCTAATCAATTTATAACCTCCTTTTAGGGATAATAGAAACAAGTAATTCTGAGAAAGGCTACACTGGTAGCAAGAACAAGAAAGAAATGCAGCACTTTCAAAATAAAAAAGTTACTTGTGGCCTACAAGATAATTGTTCAATTTTTCAAAACTAACATTAAAAAGTACAACTCTGCAGATATTCAATCTAAATAAATACTAGAATACCCTACATAGCCAATACCAATACTGCAAGGAAAGTAATAGTGCTCTGGGGAGACCAAGCACACCACTTTCATGCCAAGAAAATTAGTTGCTCTACCGTTAGCCTTTACATAGGTTTTGATGTTATACCATGTGTTAATTATTTCCAAATCACAAGTGCAAACACTCACCCTGATTGGAAAATTAGCAGATTTCAAACTCAGGTAATTTCCCCCTAATGAGGAACTTGTTGAACTGAATTTAACAATTAGCTCACACCCTTTGCTGGCTGGATATGGCAAGGCTACAAGGAGATGCAGAAACACGAAACTCACCTTTTCCAGTAATTTGCAATAAGGGATTAATATAAATTCAGAAGTTGCTTCCATGCTACTTCTAGTTCCTCCATTGGCTCTTGAGACAATGATTTTCAAAGGGTGACAGAGGAGGAGGTGCCTATACTGAATAGTTTTCCCTTGTTTTCTAACCTTTCCCACTCTAGTTTAGTTCCTTTGGGTGCCTTTTGTTACTTACCAAGCCTCTGCAAGATGGATTTTACAACTTAAAAGTGTCAAACGTATGATTTATTGGTCAATATACACAATGTGTAGGTAGAGCTAACAAGCTCAAGTGCTCACCACCCCGATAAGGCACCCAAGGAGCCCTGGCTGGCTGGGCTGCCTTCAGTCCAGAGAGGAAGGGTTGTCTTCTGTGGCCCCTTGGAAAGGGCTGATCATTGACATGGCTCTACTGCCATTCTTGGGCTGCTTGGGTTTGTTTCTGTAGGATTTCATATGCTTTTCATATTGTTTTTTCTTGTTGAGAACCCTGGAGCTGCTAATTATCTGTGTGTCAACACTCTGCCCTTTGCCAGAAATCTTACCTTTCTCCTTATGGCTCTGCTCTGCACAATGTCTCACAGCACTTCCTCACAGCTTAGCAGCTCTCCAAGATGCCTAAATCAATTTCAGCTTGTATCAGAAGTATTTCTTAGTTCCCAGATGGCATCTGTGACATGATGTCTGAATCTTTAGAGGGGAAACTGATGCTTTTCAGCTGCTAAACTGCATTAAAGGAAACAAAAGTAGTTTTATCCTATCATTAATTCTCTGCACATGCTGTGAGCCTACCTGCATAATAGATGCTGGGCAGCCAGGTCTTAAAGATTGTGGCCTATTTGTAGTTGTTAAGGGAAGAGACATCTGCAAATGAGAGATATTCTCTCTCCCTAGAACTGACCACTCCAAAACACTTGCAAAATTTGTCAGATTTCTCCAAAAAAATGTAATAGGCTTTTATTTTCCTTCTTTGAAGAAAAATAAAGAATATTCTGAGACTTCAGGCTGCCTCAGCAGCATGCCAACTGCTTGATTATTTGTTAGTAAGTACCATCAGTATAGGTACGACAAACTTCTTTTGCATGTAAAGAAATGGAGAAATTGAGAAATGGGAAAAGAAAATGAATATTCTGCAAAAATAGGTTCTGAGGTCTTTCAATGTGCTGCTTTGATTGTCTTCATGTTGTCAAGTAGCACAATGTATGGACATAGTCCTCTAGATTTCCCTGCCTTGGTTCCCTTTTGCCAAAACAAAGATGATTATGCTGATTCAGACAACTGTTAGGATCACCTAGTTACCACTTCTAGAGGGATCTAAAGCAGTAAAAAAGTCAGTATATTATCTAGCCCTCTTCTCCCATGCACTGTGTCTTAAAAATAGTCACCCATTGTTGTGGTTTTAAGTAACCA
>WEIV01002512.1:1277-29697 GCA_013390005.1 Calyptomena viridis
TCTGAGACCATAAATAATATTTAATATATCTAGGATTTTTTTGCTTAACACACTTATTTTGCTGATTCTTTAATGCATTTAATATAGTCATATGCATCTATTCAAATCAGTAGTCTTACAAAAACATAGCTTCAGATTTCATCATACACAGTTAAAGATTGTTAAATACCAACTTCCAGTAAGTTAGTTCTGAAGTGAAAGTATTTTTTTCAACATTATTTTTTCCTGACATGTTTGCACACATAGTCAGAACAAATTTAAACTGCAAGTTGCAACAGAATGCAAAAACTGTTTGAAATAAATACCCCACACGATTTGTAAATATTTTAAATTTTACTTCCCTACTATTGGAATTAAGANAGGGCAATTAAATAAACCCAAATGTTGCATTAGACAAAATTAGGTTGCTCATCTAGTCTGGCAAGATTAATCCTCACACAGTTCACCTACTCAAATCCAGTTTGTTTAGGCTTCATGCCAAGATGACACTAGTGTTACTGATAGGCAAATTGCAGGTTTCAAGTATTTATAAACAAGNGCTCTGGAACACTGAAAGCAATAACCAATATAGCAAGAGCAAATATAAAAAAAAAAATATTCGCTTCCTTGGTGACCAAAATCAACAAAGACATTTTTGTCACATGCCCATTGATGATTTGATGTCTTGTGGGAGGCCTTGAAGTGTGAAAACATAGAGGAGCTCTTCAGGACAGAAATGATTGATCTACTTCATGTGAATAATGAACCACATTGATCAGTTTAACCTGTTCCCCTAAAGAAAAAGGAAGATAAACTTGTAACTCAACAGTGCCTTTTAAATCCCAGCAGTGATGTTAGCTGGTATGTGGACANAGGAAGCATTCAATGAGGAAAATTTAATAAAAACAAACATATTCTGATAGGATTACAGCATCAAAAGTGTATGTGTTCCACATGTTTTTATTTCTCTTTAAAATTAGAAAAAGTATCTTCAGTCGATGTATCCTGCAGGGCACTAAGCCAGAAAACACTATTATACTATTTCTTGCTTCATAAAGAATTTCATTTAAACTATGAACCTTGTGATAGGTAATTATATGCAGGAAGCAGAGCACATATGAATTTTATATTTATGGTCTACACTGAGGTCACAATTTAAATTCTAAAAACTGCCTTCAGAAATACCAGTTAGTGTGTCATTTTTATTTTAATTGCATTTCCTCCCCTCTGGTACAGCATGATCAACTGAAAATCAGAACACATGTTTTATGTAACATATTTAGAATCTAGCAATAAACTATTACCATCCATATAAACATTAAACCCATTTGGAATGCTGCTAACAGGGAAGGGGGGAGGTCATGAGAGGTGCTTGTAGATCCTTCTGCCCAGAAAAAAACAGCATTAAAAAATTTTCACATGCTCCCTCTAACAACTGCTGTTAATGAACAGCTTTCCCTCTTCCCAAGGTGCAATCACTATAACTTTTTATTTCCATCTACAGATATCCTTAAAAAAAGATTTTTTATTTTTTTTATGCTAGTGAAATAGAAATATATCAGTTCCTTTTGTTGCAGTAACTAACAGCATCAGAAGCAACTGAGGCCCAGAGAAGATCTAGTTCCACATCCCATCCAGCCAGGAATGTAAAACCATTGGACTGTCAGGCTGTGTTTTTCCCCAAGGGTCTATTTTTTCCCAGTTTAATACAGAATGTGGTCTCAAATTTTTGAGCTGAACCTAAACCATAATGCTGACCTTGTACTGGCTGGATACACTACTCATAAAACTTAAAGTGCCCTTTGCTCACTGACTTTTGCATGTGTCCTATGGCTGATCCCCAAAGTATTGGCAGTGACTGCTCTTACTCAAGATGGTTGTGTGGTTACAATACCTTCACGGTAAGGAGATGTGTTCTGTCAACTACTGCTATGGGTCCTGCCTAGAAACCCCATCTTCTGCTCACAGTGTCCTGGTTTTAATTATCCACTCTACAAAAAATGAGTGGGCAGGCTAGGGTGTTCATCTAAACACATTCTGTACTCATGGACAAATACAAAATCCACTGGAGGGAGATTGAACTCATCGTAAAACTTGATAACTCTCCAGGAAGATATGATAAATTAGTGGAAACAGGGCTGTCTCTTCACAACACTGAAAGCACAAGACAACACCCTAAGAGTTAGAAGACTGCAATCAAGTGGAATGAATCTCATGCAAAACAGTAAAATAGTTAGATTAACATATTTCAGACTATCTTCATTATATAACCAAGATTTTTTAACTCTGGCCTGAAAGAAGGCATTCCAAAGAGGAGCAATTTAGCTTCACTGATCCATTTAGACGTTGGTCTCTTCACTGGGAATGATGACAGGACTAGACATGGCAATGACATTCTAATGTGACAACTCTTTCACTTAAAATGCAGTGAACTATCAGTTCTTTGTGACATCTTAGGTCAGCAATCAAACAGAGTATAGATGGTCAGACAGTTTCAAATTATTTTAATTTTTTTTCTATTTTTATCACTTAGTGCAAAGGAAATGTCTGGATGTTCAAGACTCCATCACTGTGACTTGAACAGGATACATACCTTTGACCTTGAATTTTAAAATAAACCACATAACACAACTTCCTGACATCTAGTTTCTATCATGCCTTCATCATTTGTCATAGAAAATTTTTTGATTGACTTAACATAGATACTTAAGATACACATGCTGAAGCTCAAAGAGCCAGTTCCTCAACTGGTACAAGTCAGACTAGTTCTATTAACATAAATTGAAGCTGACTGATTTATACCAGCTGACAAAAAGAGTCCAGCATCTAATAAAAATCTGAAAGGCCCTTACATTTTACCTGACACTTACAGAGGTTTTAATCAAATTCTACATTTACTTGTTTGATTTTTGGCATAAGAGGAACTTTTCCTTAGTATTTATTGAGCCTCAGGATTAAAAAAAAAACCAACACACAAACACACATAGTCAAGTGTTACAATTCATGAGTAAGTTATCTATGTGATAATTAAAAACAAAAAAGAGCTGTGACCAATAGCCAAATCAAACTGCCAGTTGACATACATCTGAAAGCAATGACATCTTATTGTATAGGGGACTCATATATTCACTCCTGCCTCAGTAAACCCTTCTCATGACATGGAGATAACTACACAGGGGAATAGAAACATTTACGCAGATGAGAATAAATGCCAGCTCTTTAAAAAAAAAAAAAAGAGACATTACTTTCTGAATTTCCTTGTGCAATCATAGGAAACATTGAAAATATGATCCTGGGTCTTTAAACTTTCACTACATAATTTCAAATACAAAGGCATTACCTATGGCTAAGAAAGTCCTAGAGACATAAATCACTATGGAAGCCATAAATCACTAAGAAATGATGAGAGGATATTTTGAAAAACTATAATGACATATCAGTCGTCTTCTTGGATTCCTCCTTAAGCATTTGTTATAAGCTGTATGTTGATAAGGTCTGATCCAGTAAAGTTCAACTTTACTATTCAACTACAAAAAATTGAACAACATGTGACTTCATAGGCTGTAAACAAATGAAAGCCTCAAATATACTATTAAAATAAAATTGTAAATTGATTGAAAATTTTTATTTGAAGTAATTGCTTTAATGTTTATAGTGTTTCATTTTCAGTCTCTGATTTCTCAAAGACATTTTCAAAGAAATACAAAGAAATTACACACAAGAAACAAAACACTGTATTTAGTAACAATATCAACTTTTTCGACTTTTTCAAAAATTTTCAAATGGGATGGAAACCCAGCAAATCTCCACACTGAATAATTTTTTAAAGTATTCCAAAGTCTGAAGAATTAGTCATTTTCAAAACTGAAAGAAACAATTATATATCGGTTGAAGCAGAATCAGAAATATCCCTTTTCCCACATGATCACGGCATTTGTACAACAGCTGACAAAATTGGCATTTTCGTTTTTTAATGACTAGATCGTTGGAAGTCCTGAGTTTTCTAAATCTTGGGTTTGTGTCCTTTCTCTCTACTCAACATAATGTTAGGGATATATCAAAGTATGACATCTGAACCCCAGAAACCACACTCACTATTTTGTGCACATGTAGAAATGCAAACAATAGAAAAGAGGGAATCCCAGGAGGTAGGGTAAGGACTATTTAAAGGAATAGTATCTAATTCATATATACTAGTTTCTTTTATAGAGAAACTAAATAACTTTTCATTGTAATATGTCATGAGACACAAGAACATATGCTGTGTTAAATTCCAAACATATGACCTCTGCTGCATTCCTTTCATCTAATCATTATATAATTCTGTCAGCAAGAACAATCAAGTTTGATGTGAGTAAGTGTTCACAGGATTGAGCTTAGATACTCTGAAAGTTCATTCTCTTAACATGGGTACCATAATTTTACATAGGAAAGTACTTAATCTCTTAGAACTCTAAATAAAAGGATTTTTTTTCATTACTATAATATTTTTGTTGTTTATTTTTGAACAATTATTTTCTTCAGAAAAAATTATCAGGAATACTGAAGTTACTTAGTTAATTTCCATCATAATTCAGGATTCGCATTTCTTTGCTGAGATGACAAAAATGGAATGCTAATTCCCATAGTTTTACAGCAGTCAGAAGTTGGTCAATATACATCTGAAGAAAAGCTGTTTTTTATGATCAAATCATTCCACAGCTCCCTTCTTACACACCAGTAACAAACATAACTCACAGAAATAATCTTAATGAATTCAAATTGAGCATAAAAGGATGATGTTTATAGTTAACAAAATTCCACAATGATCACAGCATTGTGTTACAGAAGTCACCATGTTTTAAATTAACAATTATGTCCCTGCTGTATTTTCTAGCAAGTGTGAGAGAGCACTTTTAAATCTGAGAAACCGGCTCTTAGCTAAAGCATTTCTAATGGTGGAGGTTTACCTTACTAAATAATGACAATCCTGATCTCTTTAACTCAGCTACTCCAGGCTCGGGAAAGAAGCAGGCACTTCATTCTTTTCTAAACAGTGTCTGAAACAGGTCAGATGAACAGTGACCTCTGAGTGCCTATTCTTCTCCATTTCACTAGGTAGCGTAAGAAAGCGCAGCCCTGAGAGTTTCACTGTTCTTACCACATTCCCTAGAGCTGACTTTTCATCCATATTTTGGTCTGTATATCTGAATAAATTGTACAAGTAAGCTGGTCTTCATTTTTAGACATTGTCATTCTTTCAAACTCTTTATGACTATTACAAAATGAGATTTCTTTTAGAATTTGATCCTCTTCACTCTCTTTTCAAATGAACCATCTGGCAGGATATCTAGCCTTCAACATCTCCTTTTCCTTTAGAATAATAATAATTTTATCTGAAGAACAGGAAAGCTAATGACCCATAACTTTGAATTAGTTTGTAATAATTTACCTGAATTTTATCTGATACAGTTTGTGCCTTAGGAGAGCAGGAACTAAAGACAAACACCACGATATATATGCAATACATGCACATATTTATACCCCTGAAGCCACTACGTTTGTGCTGGCAGAAAAAGAACAGAGTCATGCCAGAGATGCCATTGCTTTGTTCTCCAAAATCTACATCTATTCTTTAATTTTTGTTTAGGAGATACATAGATAAGTCAGCTTCAAAGTCAATTTTAGAGGTGCTGTTTTATACAAACTGCAGTAGATCCAACACAAAGAATTACTATTGGTGAGCAGGAGCAGAAATTCAGCTATAGATCTTAGGAATCATTTGGAGTGTTCAAATAATAGTTGCCCTTGTGTGATTTGTTCTCATTTTTCATAGAAACATTTTGAAAAGCTTTGGAATAGAAACAGGAAATTTCTGAACATTCTGGAATTTTTACTAGAGGGGAACATCATTTCCCCTTTGGTTTTATGAGTAGCTGCTTTCACTTTTTTTAGCTACATATTTATAGCCAATACATGTAAGTGTGATAAACTGAGTATTTGATGGATCACTTAGCCAGAATCAACTGTGAATGAAAAAAATAACTTTCCTACAACAGAAAATAAAAAACTGATTAGTGAGATTTGCTACCACATCTGAGATACAAATGAGTCAGATCAGAAAAAAATAAAACAAAACAAAAACCAAACAAACCCACAAGACAAACAAACAAAAAGGATATATATTTATACAACTGACATTAGCAGAAGCATCTAAGTATTAATTATTTGGTGGCCATAGGTTAGAAACATCACCAGCCTTTTTCTATGTTTCTAACCTAAACCAAGGATTATCCAGGAAATCTGTCCTAGTATAAAACAAATTCAATTACTTACATTTGTTACACAGAAAAGGAGGCTTGCATTTCTCATAAAAAATCAAGACAGAAAACCAATTTTAAGACTAGGAGCAACCTATTTCTCATCAGTGAATAATTAGTGCTTAATAAACCCCAAGTCAACTACTCATTACAATTTTAAGTTCCCAGATTTCCCACAGAAATCTCATCCATGACTTATCTCCTTGGAAAGCCGCATAACCTCTTCAGACAAGTATCGTAACGAAAGGAAAGGAACTTCCACAGGTGTGTAAGTCCTTCAGTGGAGCTGGGAAAGATAGAATTCCCAATAACACCCCAGCACCTGCCTGCCCAGTCCTTTTGCCAGGCAGAGAACATGGAAGGTTGTGCAGTGCCTCTCACTACAGTTTCTAAAGAGAGTCTCAGCATTTTATCACCTAGATAAGCTACATGGAGAAGAAGAATTTTCTGGACTGCCATGAAGCTATGTGTCAGGACAGAGCTGGAAAGAGGCCCTGTGCACAGCTGTGCTCCTGAGCAGCAGCAGCCACCAGACAGACATCTCTGCAGAGAGGAGCTGCCTCATGCAGCAGCTACTCTCCCATATACCAGTGTTAATGGTACACCATAACAGCAGGCACAGGTCTGAACACTTTTCCCATGTGCTAGACATCTGCCATTACTTCAGGCAGAAACAGGAACCACTCTTTGCTTTCTCTCTCCTTCATGGTGCTCTTGAAGCGGGGTCTGCTCTGGGTACCCCTCACATGGCAAGTTGTAACCTCCGAGCGTATTGGGACACACCCAGCTGCTTGTGTGCACTGCCTTTGCACCTCCTATTCAGGATGAAGGTGTTCTTATCACTTTCCTACCCATTTTGGCCCTGTCCCTGCACCCTTGCAGTTTCCTCACTCAAGATGTCAGAACCACTGTTCTGAAAAATCAAGCACTTTACACAGTAGGCTCATTTACTGTAATGGTGCAGAGAGAGGAAATAAGGGAAATGTATTTTAGTTAGAGTTATAGAAATGTAGTGAACTGCAGGTGCAAGTAAATATTTCAGGGTAACTAATTAAAATAAGTCTGCAGAGGTGTTATGAAATGCCTAGAGCTGCAAAATATTTTTAAAAATTTTTTCACAATTCTTAACTCTTTTTGTTCAAATCAATTATTGTCATTGTTTATTTGTTTTCCATTGGTCATTGAAAAGATCTAGACGTCATATATAACACAAGAGTCATAAATTGGGCACTAGCCTGAATTTCCTCCTAAAACATACGCAGTGTTTTAGTTACCTTACCAAACTATATTTCACCTACACTTGAGAAACCTCTTGAATATTTCCCATGCCCAGCTCAGCCAGAATTTGCAAGTACCGAACATCTCAGGAGAATGTCAGATCTTATCAAATGTTTTAAGAAGTTTTAGTGAAGTCTGGATAAACAAGCAGTGTTTTAGTTGTCTTACTAAACTATATTTTCAAAGTTCACCCATCACTTATCATAGTCTGATAGCTTGTCAGAGATCATTGCATTCCCCAAAGAATTCCCCACTGTAAATAAAAGCTGTATGAACACAACTAGTTATAATACTTTGGATTTAAATGGATGTATTTTTGGCTAGAGGGTTCTGTCAACATTTATCAGGGAGAGGGGTGTACATTTTATGTTGTTTTGGTTCCACAGCTAGTTTGGACAGCAAAATGAGATTTACTTGTAATGAATACTTGTAATGAATACAAAGCCACCTGTTTTGTCTCTTTGGAGGAATTTAAAATATTTAGCACATGAAGTATACTTATATCATAAGAGTTCTTATAAATATCATCAAGAAATCTGTCTAAGCGTAGAGATCTCCTGAGTAAAAGAATCAGTATTTAATAGCTCCCTTAATCTCACTTAATGTTAATGGACAATTGGAGGAAACTACTCATCTGGAAATTACTTTAGCAAATTAAACATGGCCAAACATCTTTGCTTAAGTGAATCTGAAAGGAAGTCATCTATCTTAGATGGGATTTTAGAGAAGTATCCACAATCTGAAGACTGTATGTCAGTTTAGTAAATGAAAGTCACTTACGAGCTTACTTCAACATATTGCATCCTCAATCCATGCTTAGCCAGGGCTCAGTAACCCTTCTCTGAGCTGATAAACTTCACTTACAACCACTGTGGGTCAAAAACTTATGAGAAATATGAGCTTTTCAACATTGTACTAACTGCATACATGTCATTTGGAGTTTTAAAATTGTTTTCCTCTGATGAGACTTACTCAGGTTCCTTGTTTGTGTGTGGTACAGCACTATCTTGTCAGGCACTAATTATTATGTATATTATGCCATCTTCCACTTTCATAAGGACATCATTGAATTTCATGAATATATTCAGCCTTCACGTAATTAAAAAATATGCAGCATAAAAATGTGTATTTACCCACCTTCCTTACTAGTCAGTATGTCTGAAAGTGTTTTGGTAAGGTGAGTAAATGTTACTCAGCACCATTTTACTAAGAAGTTGGGGTACAGGCAATTGTCCATGTTGCAAAAGATATCTATAAAGCACAGTCCTGAATTCATGATCGGTCTTTAAAAAAGGTAGCACAGGTGCTTGTAACCCCAGTGCACAACCGGAGGGGCCTGCAATGATCAGACAGGAGGTTTGAAAAGTTGTGAAGGCCATAGTTTGTCTTCACATGGAACATGACTCTGCCAGGGAAGGCATGAGCACAGGACACAAGGGGAGGCCAAATATGTATGTCTTCAAATGTTGTATAGGTACCTGGAGGATACATTCCCTGGTGGCTATCAGCATAACAGAGATGGTGTGATCTGTGTATCAGGAAGTCTCTAAATAGCTAATTGCAAGAAAAAAAAACCTGTATTGGGCAGAAATTACTGTACATATGATCTGCTTGAAACTCTTTGATAAGCATCTGACAAGTGCTATTGGAAAAGCATTAGACCGTCCAGGGTAGATTATCCTTATGTAGGCTTCCAATAAAAATCCAACCAGATCAGTGAGGATGTTGCAGAGGATGTAAGTTTGAAAAATTGTGGATCTCATTTATGCCATACGTCTTTCTTCCTGCACACATTCTTCATCTTTTTAAGGCTCAAGTCTTTAATTTCAATTAAATGCAAAATTTGTATAAAAAAAAGTGGTTTATACTAATTTGTTGCTTTTTGTGAGTCAAATGATCTGCTTATATAACCTTTATTTTTGTCACTTGTTTTAGTTCATAATCTTCCATGTGAAGTTTTGATCATTGACTTCAATTCAGCTCACAAATTAAATCAGAGAACATTTTTGACAGTAGAAGACCACATTCACTCCTAGTAAATTCTAATCACTTTCAGTTAAATTACACTCAACATGAATTTTGACTGGAGTGTTTATTTACTTTGAAATAGATAAACAATTTTTTAAGTGCCTACTAATAACTCCGTTTAGGTATCTGATGGTAAATTAATTCTTCGTGTATCTCTGTGGAAACTAATGGGGGTGAACTTGATCTGTTTAATTTCTATTTGAGAGGAAGCATTTGGAACCAAATCATACATTAATTTACAAGCACTCTCCTAGATTTTAGGGCTGTAAATAGTATAAATGAATATGCATATTTTGATTATATGTGATGGAGGAAAGGGGGTACCTAAGCTATGCATAATACATCAAAAGAGGCCTGCAGGATTCAAGGACCTATTAAAATTATTAGAAAGAAGAGAATTTAAATTATCTTTTTTTTTTTTCTGATAGTTCAAAATAATAACCAAATGTTGACATGGGTACATTCTTCATAATTTATCTAACATACTAAAAGAATTGATGGTACCCTAGAAGTACAAGATGATCAGTCACCACAACAGAGTGTTAAAAGGCCAATTGCAACTCTAACAAAAGCCTAATTCCACTGTAATTCAACAGAATTAGACACATATTATAAAATTATTTTAGATCATTGACTCCCAGCTTTGCAAGCAGTCTTGCAAAAGGAAAAAAATACACTCAGTTTCTAAAATATATTTCTAGCTGTATTGTTTTGTATATATAATTTCAAACACTTTTTAAAAACTGACATAACTGAGTTTATACACAATATTTTAGGTTTTTAACCAGTCATTCTAATATAGGAGTTCATGTGTTTCTAGGTTTCATTATTGTCATCCTATTACAAAAATATCTAGAACATAAAGCTGAGCATGTAAACACTGAATTAAGCTTGAGCTTCTTATTTTTAAAAAATTCATGAGATAAATTTAAAATCAGATTAGTACCATATCTTTGGACATTTGGTTCATGTTCTTTACAGTTCTTATGTATTTATCATCTTTTCATTGAAGAAGTCTTTGGTGTATTTTTAATCTCTTTTCAGTTCATGCTTTTTCAATTTTCAGCTGATATGAAGGGTAGATATTTAAACACAGTTTGCAGCTGAATTTGAAGAAGCTGTTTTTCTTACTCAGACTGAACTCATGTAAACATACACTATTGTTTTTCAAATTAGGAACAGAACTTCTTAAATAGAAAAAAAAGAGATCTAGAGTATGTCTTGAAGAAAGAAAGGCAAACAAGGAAAATAAATGCTCTGATTCATGCACAAACCTCTCACATCTAGTTTTAGTTTTCACTTTCCACTGAGTAAACTTATACTTTCTTCCTTTGCTATGAAATTAAGGATATTTGACATGCAGGAGGACCAAGAAATCACACTGAGTAGCTTATGATGTAATCAGGAAAATCTTACTTAATGTAGAATCAGGCCGTGGTTGAGTAAATCATAATCTAATCATATTGAAATACAGTATAATGTCCCTTTTTGATGGTAAATAATTCAATGTGGGAAGTGAATTGAGAAAGAGTAAGTTGTTAGAATGAGGCAAATAATGTACAAGAACATCTGGCTTCAACCTCACACAATCACAATTTTTCACAGCAATGCAATGCCAGTATTAATTTATTCTGTAAACCTTGAGTAAAGTTTTTGGTAAATCAAGTGCAAATATTTTTTTTGTGTGGTAAGAAAACTCATAATAGGGCTTGTTGTCTCAACAATTTACTGACACACTTAGAGGTGTATCTAGGATAAGGCACTATTTT
The DNA here is from genome assembly GCA_013390005.1 of Calyptomena viridis. Taxonomy (NCBI): domain Eukaryota; kingdom Metazoa; phylum Chordata; class Aves; order Passeriformes; family Eurylaimidae; genus Calyptomena; species Calyptomena viridis. The sequence continues at coordinate 12,631 of WEIV01002512.1, forward strand.
TCTTACAATGAAAGTGTCTAACTTTACTAATACATTAACAAGACTCATTTCCTATTAGTTGTTTCTCACCCCACCAATTTTTCTATTCTGAAACTCAGAAAAAAATTTATTGTATTTTTTGAAAAATTCTTGGCCTCTGAATCCTGTACTTCAGCTGCAGTTTCATCATGATTTTACTACCAGAAAATACAGCAAAGAATCATAGTTCATTTGCTGCTTCCTCCTTTCTGAGCTGGGGAAAGTTAATTAAGTTTTCTGGCACAATTTCTTTCTGTTTTACTGAGTTATACTGACCACTGTGGTGGCAGTAAGTTTGGTTTACCCACCTGCACAGCAAGAGAAATATAGGTTAGGCTTGACTCTGCTTCCTTTTTTACATTGTGGTCTAACTTATGTACATGCTGTGCAGTGAGGTAAGTAGCTCCCACCAGTGAAATCTCTTCTGGAGTTCTGATGGCCCTAGTCTGGTGTAGTACAACAAAGGAGGGAAACATTGCATGGCCAGAGGTTTTGGCATAAGTCTAGGCTGAGTATGTAGATATACTTGTATCTTCTCCAGGTTGGCAGATCATAGCATACCTGACCAATGTACCAACTGTTTTCCCTTGCTGGCTGAAAATCTTATCACCACACAAAGTGTACCAAACACTTGGAAAAACCTCAAAGCACTGTTGCAGGCTCCACCTTGCCCGTGTGCTGGAAACAGAGTTTGAGTCCTCCATCCACTACAGCATGTGTTACAGACCTGATAGCAGCAGACCCAAGTCTTCCATACATTGCACACAGCAATTAGTGGCATTTAGCTCACCTTGAGTTGTAACTCACATATGAATTTCAGGGAGCTCATGTCTGAGCCTTCACCCATTAGCAAGAACCAATTACTCAGAGAAAAGCTCTCTTCAGGAAAGTAACTAAATATTATGCCAAGCCAGTTCTCCCTTTGTGGGGAGAAGAAAAGGAGGTAGCTCTGTAATAGGCAAAACCTGAAATTTCTATTCAGCCTAAAATAGTTTATAAACAGCTAAATACTGCAGAAAATTGTAATTCTAAATGCTGATGTGCTGAATGGGCTTTTGGCAAATCCATGTGATATCTCTGCTCTACTGTCATGCATGGTCTGACAGCTGCCATTGCCTGACAGTCATTTCAGTAAACATTATTATTTTTTTCTCCTACGGGTAACAATAATGTTTTACATTTACAGTATATACACTCCTTTTTCCATTTATAACAATAAAAGCCCATAGTTCTTAAAGAAATGCTATCAATACTTACAAAGGGGCTGAGGGAAAAACAGGTTAAAGCACCAATATCTTGCCTACCAATAAAAAGATAAAAGAAACAAAGCACTTCTTATGACAAAGTGTGGGGGGAGGTTTCAAAAGGTACTGACAATCTATACCAAAAAATGAAGAAAATGGTCACTCACAAATCTTCCCTGCACAAGATAGAGCACATATTTAAAATTTTTAAACAGTTTGAGTGGAATCCACTGCAACTAAATTTAGCACCCAAAATGCGGCCAAATTGTTCTTCTCGATGCACAGTCTCGACGCCTAGGCTCTCTAGAGCTGAGGCAGAAATAGGCAGATGCCTCTGACAGGCAAATGCCTATCCTATCAGCCTAAACTGGATGGACTGAATTTCATTCCTAGGTTTTTCATCTGGTTATCTGACTATCCTTCTGTGACAGGTTGACCCTGACTGGGTGCCAAGTACCCGGACAGTCTCTCGCCCCTTATTAATAAGATGACAAACTCATGGGTGTTAAGATCAGGCAGTTTAATACAAGCAAAGAAAAGATTTGCGCGCGCAAGAAGCAAAGAGAAGGCAGATCTAATCTCTACTTCCCATTCAACGAAGGTCAGGTCGCGTCCTGAGAAGCAGGGCCCTACGCGTTGGTTGTCCCCTCAGCAGGCAGCCATCGGAGACAACCCCGTGCCCCCACCCCTGCTGTTCTTTTATATCTGAGCTGATGTCATATGGTCTGGGCTATACCTTTGGTCAGTCTGGGTCACCTGACCTGCTCGTGTCCCCTCTGCCTCTCCCTCACAGCAGTCAAAACAGTGGAGTGTTGTCTCCTAGCACTGCTAAGGCTGCTGGGGCTCGGATAAACCCAGTACACCTTCTCTGATCTTAAAGCAATCTAGGCCAAGCTTAAGGAATTTTTGGAGAATCATAGAGCCAAAGACTACAGGTTTTTTAACAAAAAGCTTAAAACAGTGGGAAAAGTTCTCTTCAGTCCCAACATCCTGCTCTCATTGTGGTTAGAAATAAGAGATTCAATATTTTTGTAATAGGTGCTTATTTTTAAACCAAAATTTTGCAGTCTTTTATTGAAAAATGAGCAGGATGGATACACATGCTGGAGGAATCAATTTCCAAAAAGAAATCTGGACAATGGGATAATCCCTGGGTGGGGCCATTCATCTTTTCCACCAGGTGAGCCAGGAGTCATTCACAAGAAAAAGGAATACAGCCACTAACCGCATCCTCCGGAAAGATCAGGTCCTCAGGAATTTGAACCAATTGCTATCAAAACATTATACAATGGCTGAAGGATGTGCTCTCACACATAGTTAAGGAGAGGTTTGCATTTTTTCTGTTTAATTTTGATCTTTGTGACTCAGAAGAGCAAGTGCAAGTCACAATAATGATGCCTAGGGAAGGGAAAATATCTGAAGCCACCCAAACAACAACTGCATTCCAACACACTTTGTTGAGTGGCACATGTCCTTGATTCTGGGAAATCCCATGTCAATGGATATGAAATGTAACAGACATGCATAAGCTCTATTAGGAGTTGGCTCTTCAGCTGATTAAAAGAAAGGAGTCAGTTCACTGAAGTCAATGAAGCTGCAATAATTCATATTAGCTCAGAAGCCAGCCCTAAGCTTCTTTAATGCATGTGGTTTTATTTCTTAATAATTTATTAAGCATGGTTTAAAAGACAAATCATTGACGGTGATTCCTGTCAGAGAGAAAGCTTTCATGCTAACTGCATTCTCTCTGACAAGGCAACACATACAGTGGTCAGACTTCCATTGTACACAAAGAGAGGGATTCAATTGCTTAAACATTGGCATCTGTTGCCACTTGAGACATCTCAGACGACCCCACCTGGTCTCCAGCTGCCTGTCTTGGAGGACATGGGTCTCTTGTAGGTCCTGTGACATACCCGTCAGCCCCATGCAGATGTCTCGGGTATGCTGGAGTATATCAAACAGCAGTAGACACTTATGTTCAAGCTACTGATTCCCTCCTAAAGACAGCAAGGATAGCCAAAATAATGTGTATTACAAAGGTCCTCTTGATTTGTTGTCTGCTTCTTTTACTGTTTTAAAGAACCTTTGCTAGCAGATTTGGATTTAGTAGCATTTTTGTAAGATAAATTTTTTAAAGAAAGGGATTTTTTTCCAATGCCTTGGCTCTACTGGGGGCTATACAAAATATAAAATATTATGCAGCTCAGTAGGTCAAAAATAAAGCAAACAGGTAGCTCAGCTTTCTAATCCCATGGCAGACTACCATATGTAAAAGCAAAAGCTTGTTAAAATGACAGATTTTATTTACAGGTTTACTAGAAATGGAATTAATTCCCCTTAGCTTTGGAAAAAGGAGTCGGCACCAGATTGCAGATATCTAAGAACCAAAGGTAAGTAGGTGTGCACATCTGAGATAGGTGTGAAAGCTCTCACAGTAGTGGATGGGATCTAGAGCTCAATTTACACACAAAATGAGATATTATATTCCACCTCCTACAAAACGGTGCATATCTTCTGCAGACCCATGTTACATCTGATGGATAAGGTCTCATGCATTTTAAGCCATCCCTGATTGCAGTAGGTATTTGTGTTTAGGATATCATAGCATGCTCAATTAATAGAGTATGAAGGATAGAGAACTATGTGCTCATCCTGAAGAGGGCACCCGGGGCTGGAAACATCCACAGGAACACAGCAACATTTTATGTGTCCTATGGAGTCTTAGACATCGACAAGGGCTGAAAGACATGACACAGGACTTTAGGATTAGTCCACGCCTGAAAGTCTCTAAAATTTCACATTCTAAAAAACTGTGTGTTTAAGCAACTCTTTTGGTCTGGTCCAGTCTTGATTTCTGTACATACTAATAAGTAAATTTGCTAATGACAGTGTGGCAGCTCTGACCCAATGTTTTAACAGATTAATTGTGAAGACTACAAACAGTTCTGCCTATATCTATAGAACAATTTTAAATACTGTTTTTAATACAGGATTTGGTTTATAGGTTAAATGTATCATTAATATGCAGACCTAGTCACCTCAAATAAAGGTGATTTCTTCAGCACTTTATATTGACAAATGAAAGATACTGCATATTGTGGAGACTCATGTGATCTTAACTCCAAAAGCCACTGGAAAAACTATAGAAGGTCTCTAACGTACTTAGCTGTACTTAATTTTCTGCTAGTATTTGATGAATTTAGTTAACTTAAACTGGATAATATATCTAGCCCTTCTTCTGGCTAGTTGCTCTTCTATTTTCTATTTCTCCATGTAATGCTTTCATTGCTCATTGTACGGAGATGGTTCTTGAAATCACTGAGGCAGTACCTCCAAGACCACCTAATTACCTATATCTACAATTGTTTAGATGATTAATTTTTAAAAATATTTAGATAATCTTCATAGGAAACTTTTTCATGAGCCAAAAATTCTGATGGACTCATCTATATCTCTCAGTGCAGCAAAATCAAGTTCAAGTTGTTGTCTTAATAAAAAAGTCAGTACAGTTCTTAAAAATTTTTTAAAGAATTCTGTGGGTTTGCTTTGGAAGAGGTGCTGGATTTAAATATTAAAAACTCAACAATATTAAAGGCTACAAAATAAAATATCATTGAATTGAATAGATTCTAGAGAGCATTTTGATATATAATTTATATATGTAAATTATTTAGTACTTATGCAAATTAGTCTATTATGAAGCACCCCTGTGCTGTGAATGGCACTTCAGCCCATGGACCCATCAACTGGTAATAAAATAAATATTGAGATAAAATCTGGTTTTAGTTGAAATTTATGTATACTGATGCATTAAGCAGCACAGAAAGTTCGAGAGCACAGTGCTTCCTTTTGCACAGAAGATTTAAGAATAAAATCATCTATGCATTTAATGAAATGGCTTTAATAATAGGAATATTCCGGAATAAATTTCAGTCAGAATTACAGTTCATATCATTTTTGAGCTCTCATTGAACTATAAGGATTTTTTTAGTCAGTGTTTGACCAGTCTGCCCTGGAGATCTAGGTATCTAAATGAGAAAAACAAACAATAAAATTCTAGTCCCCATGTAAACACAGGTCAAGGCTGTCACAATGCCAGGCACAAACACAAAAAAAACCCCAAAACAAGAAGAGAACCACAGACCAACCTTCTCTTCAAAACCGTAAGAAACAATGTTAGTTTGCCTAATTAAAGAAAGGAAGAAAAGACAGAGCTTATAAACCCTACAGATTTAGCTGATCACTCTCTTGGTTCACTGCTCTGAAACTGCAGGATAGTATTAGTGAAATAAACTTCTTGCTGGAAATCACCACCTACTCACTGGGTGGATATTTCCGGGGATTGTGGACAACATCCAAACCTAAGCAAACAATGAAAGTAAAAATTTTTGTAAGGAACTTAAACTGCCTACATGTTGGCAAACATTGATTTCTGGCAAGATGTGAAAAAAAAGACCTTTCCCCTGTCGTAACTTATTTCGTATTTCGATGCAATGAAGACAATATTGATCTTAATTGAAATATAGTTTGACTACATGTGGATGAAACAAAGGTCAAGCAATTTCCTTATGCTGGCCCTAGTAGGTCACTACTAGGTAAAACTGAACACACAGAAATGTTTGCACTTTAGACAGAAAGCTTTCAAAAACATAGGCATGGAGCATCAGGGGGGATTTCATAGGTCATCAAGTGTGCTTCCCAGCTGTCTGATTAAGGGGGTTTGTCCTTTTGATTGGAATAACCTTTCAAAGCTATATCAGAACCTCACTTTTGTATCAGGGCTTTTTACTCAATGTTACTAATTAGTCAGGAATTTTTCTCCCTCTCTATTGAGTATTTCCACATTCAGTTTTATTATTTGGAGTAATCACATTATTTCCTCTTTACTAAGCTCTGCAAGTTTATAGTCTTTGTCTCCTAATCGAGCCCTTCATCTTCTGACTCATCCTGTTCCAGATGAATTTATAGTCTTTGAACACTGGTCAGTAGATAAGCATTATAGGTGAGAGCTTACAAAGCTTTGTGCCATAGCAGTAATGCCCTTTTTCTGGTACTGGAAATTCTTTGACACCTCTAACAGAAGAACACAAATTTCTTGCATCCCAGGAATTTGCTAGCGTAGTTACTTATTTTGTATAAGTAAGATGTTTTTCCTCTGTCATGCAAATGTTCCTCACAGTGTAGGAAGTAAGTTGGACTTTGGGGTTGGACTTTACTTCTGCTGTAATTCCAGAATGAAGGATTCAAGACAGCCAAAGATACACCAAAATAAAATTTAGGGGAAAAAAAAAAAAAGGAAAGAAATCTGACAGCAAGTAGTTGTATACAATAATTATTTAATCTAATTCTAAAAGCTACTCACAGCACATATGGAACTGAGCTTGAAAGCACTGCCATAGCAATAACAAATACAGTGTTATGATCCTTCTAGACATCTGCAAAATGGTTGTTGGAGTTTTTAATGCATGAGCACCTAGAATCATTGGCAAGGCAACATCAGAATCACAGCCCTCCTAGGAAATCAAGGATATAGAGCAAAAATGGAAGAATACCTTCTGGGAAGAGCTTTCAATGGCAGCTACCTGGGTTTGTTACCAGTCATGAATATAGTCATGAAGAAGCACACTAACACAACTAGATTGCAATTATCTCTGAGAAACAAATTTGATCCAGCATATTTGGAGGTAAATCCAACTCATACTAAATAATCACTGCTGGCTATTCAGCCAAGAGCATTTCTGTATCAAGATAGAGCTGGGAAGGGGGAACTTGTTTTCTTCAGTGAATTTTGTCTAAACAAATGGATTATTCCAAATTCTGCACATTTTGATTCCCTCTTATACAAAACAAATCATAGAATCATAGAATTATCAAGGTTGGAAAAGACCTTTGAGATCATCTAGTCCAACCTATAACCCAACATCATCAATCCTTCATCTAAACCATGGCACTAAGTGCCTCATCAGGTTCTCTTAAATACCTCCAGGGATGATGACTCCAAATATCCTAATGGTACTTCTTTTCCCTTCAGTCAGTGTCAGCATCCAAGGCAGGAAACAGAAATGCTAAACTAATGTGACACTGCAGTTTTGGAAAGCCAAAATTTTAGCAGGGCCTGTTGTGATAGAACAAGACATAATGATTTTAAACTAAAGGAGGGTCAACTTAGATTCAATATAAGCTTTTTACAAGGAGGATGGTAAAACACAGGAACAGGTTGCCCTGAGAGATTGTAGGTGCCCCCTCCATGGAAACATTCAAGGTCAGGTTGGACAAGGCTCTGAGCAACCTGATCCAGTGGAAGGGAAGAGGGGAGAGGGAAAGTGACGCATCTTTAAGCTTCACATCTGGGCTGGTACCTTTCCTGGCATAAGCCTAAAGCCAAGCTTAAATGTTTGCCTCAGATCCAGAAGCTGTAGAAAAATAACACCATTCAGGAAAGGCATTTGAAGCCAACTGGAAGTTTTTAGAAATTCACTGTCTACTTCATCCTGTGTTAGTTCTTCTAAAATGATGGAACTAGATGAAAGGCATACATGAATGAAAATAACCATGAGTGAATACAACAACTAGAATTTGGCCATTTAGCATAAATTACCAGTTACAATGCGTATGCTTAGTTTAAAAAAAAGGCCAATGTGAAATGATAATTTTCTTTAGTTTTCCTTACTTCTCCTCTTCCCTTCCCACACGTAGTACAAATTTAAGGAGTTAGTGCAAAGAACACTGTTCACATCATTCTGATGCTAAGACTTAAATCTCCAGGTTTTTTAATTCCCATTGGGCAAAAGCATGAAAGATAAATAAATCTTTACAAGTTGACACAAGCACAGAGTGAAGAGAAGAACTAAAAATATGCTAGTGGTCTAATGTTGTCCATAAATCACCAGAAAAGAAGAGGCTCTGTTTTCATATCCCTCAGGCATTGCTATAGTATTGGTAGGGGAAAGAAAATCTATCCATAGGGTAAGTGACAAACCATTTTTATAGTGTTTAATTTTTTTTTGGTTGCAGAATTTTCCAAGTGATGCACACAAAACCCAAGAAGATGGAGACAGAAATAGAAAGAGAGAGGTAGCTGTCTTATCTCTCAAGAATAAAAGAACTGTCTTTCCAAATTTCATTAGGGGTTTGGGCATTGATCATAACATAACCACACACACTCACAACACATCCTAGAGCAACAATGCTAAGCACTAGCATGCTCTATTGGGCTCCCTCTATGTGCACAGAATTTGTAACATCCATTTGTTCTCCTGTCATCAAGACTGTCTTGATGGGTCTCAATGCTTCTGAGTGGGATTCACAGGTATCAATAGTGATTTGGAACAATTAATTCAGTCAGTATGAAATGTCAGAGAGAGAGTATCTTTGATTTAAATATCACCCCGATCCTCCAAATTTGATGTTTCTGCAAAATGGAGATTGAAATTCTCAAACTCTATCTGGAGCAGAATGCAAACACATATGCAGAGTCAGAGTACTGATGGAGATCCACCTTAACAGCCAAAGTCATGTGAGACTGACAGATCCAAATTTTTTCAAACTATCAGGGCTTTTTTTTCCAAATCAAACTAAACACCTAACTAATTAACTTTCATTATTAGCTATATCAGATAATAAGGGTTATTGAAGAATGCAATGCTTTTTTCATTTGTTTATTAGAGTCCTTTTCCGTACAACCAGCTTTTGCCACCAGACTAAGAAATCCCTGAACAAAGGATTTGACTGACTGGGATGAAAAAGTCTTTTCTGCTGCTAAGCTACCTTGGGGAAAAGAAAACAAAACAACGTTTCAAAAGAAAACTAATAAATTACATTGACATTAATTATTTTTTTAACAAACTGAAATCACTTAGGAGGCCTTTCCCGCAGTTTGTTAAATCTGTCAAAACATGTACAAGGATAAGATTCATTTGATAAAAAGTGTATTTTCACATTACATTTTGTTGCAACACAGTCAATGGTTTCTGCACAGATTTACTTGAAATCATTTCCTCTATATGAACATTTTTTTTAAATACTACTCCTCTCTTTCTTGTCAAAGCAACAGCAGTGCTAAATAAACCCAATGAAAATGACACTTTAAAAGAGCTAAAAGTGTTTATGATAAACTCTCTGCTGACTGTTAGAAAAACTCTCTGTGAGAGTATATATATATATATGTATATATAGCCTGTTATTTGGAAAGTAGATAAACTGATGAAGTGATATCATCTGGCATATCCTATGCTCCAAATAACAATTATCATCTGAATATATTGAAAGATAGCTACCTTGTTGCCTTTTTTTTTCCTGTGGGATTTTGTCTAAATTATTTTTTATTAAAAAATAACATTAAGCCAAACACAATTTAACCTGTAGGATTTTTTTTTTTGACCCATGTTAAGCACAGAAAACTACTGACTGATTACCAGAAAATATTGTAAGACATTTCCCTAGTGTCTCTTTTTTTTGCCTTCTATCTGTATTTGCAATTACTTTCCTGGCTGCATATCTGTTTGGTAGCTCAGCAGTTACATTTCATTCAAACCATACTTGCATATTTTTTAGATGGTTACATAATACCAAATTCCTGATTTGCAATGCATAATGCCCTGTCTCCTGTGATAACTCAGTCTGCTTAACAGGACAGATGCTGCCTACAAAAGCCACTAGCAGCACTTGGTTATTGCACAACTTTTTAACTCTTCGGTAAGGCAAGAAGGGAGGAAACGTACTGCTGCTGTTACCTTGTTGTATTGCAGACTATAACTTTAAACCTAGGAGACAGGAGACCAGGACTAGGTCTGCAGAAGTCATGTTCTGTGAGGGAAAGACAGGTGAATTGAAAACCAGGTAAGTGCTAGTTCATACATCGCATTCAGAGTTACTGAAAGAGGCTTGCAGCTATTCAGGGAACACAGAAGATGAAACCAGGAGAACTAGACAAGTAGAAGAGTAAAGAACAGGAAGTCTAAAAAGAGCCTTAAAGTTAAGCAGAAGATTTTAATGCAAAGGAAGGAACAATCTATTAAAAGACGCTTGAGAAAGATTATCGTGGCCAGAACAAAGTGCCATTTCCAATAAAAAGGAAATCATACTCATGTATAAAAAGTGAAGATTAATCTTTTTGTAGACTGAACTAGTGTCACTCCTCTTTAACTCTCCTTTTAATGCCTTATGCATTAAAATAACAGGGAGTTTGTTGAGTGATAATAGCTTCTACTCCTTTCTATAACTCTGGCCAAAATGAAATATTTGGAAACATTGTAATCGCAGCTTCCTCTTGCCCAAGAAGGACTGTGAGGATCAGGCTTTGGTCAACCATTTTCTGATACTTGTATTCCACCTGCTCTGAAATTTGTTGACTTTCTTGGGCTGTAGCCTTTGTCATAGTAAAAAAACCCATAACCACTGATGGGAAGTTCCTTTTTTAAAAGTGAAGAGGAATTTGCTACTGATTTTAGTAGTCAGTCTGTTAATATCAGAAGTACTTAGTTGACTAAAAGTACTTTACCTGACTACAATCTCAGTCACCAGTAGAGTGCATACATTTTATTTATGAGCTTCTTTCCAGTTGCACCTTGAATTCCTAAAATTTTATGCCTTTCTGTCTGCTGGTTCCCTTCTAATACCTTTTGTACCTTGTAGTCAACTTCAACAAAACTCAAGAACCAGTGGAGATTTCAGGGATGGCAAAATCTCTGTGCTGGTTTTAGCTGGGATAAAGTTAATTTTCTTCTGAGTGGTGTTTTGGATTTGTGTTAAACTCAGGATTGATAATATAGAGATGTTTAGTGCTTACACAGGCCTCGTCTTCTTTTCGTACAGCCAGACTGGTGAGGTGGCTGGAGCTGCATGGGAAGTTGGGAGGNTTTGTGTACAGCCAGACTGGTGAGGTGGCTGGAGCTGCATGGGAAGTTGGGAGGAGACACAGCCAAGACAGATGACCCAAATTGACTAAAGGGATATCCCATATCATATGACATCATGCTCAGATAATAAAGAGGGATCATAAAGAGGGATTGAGAAGGAGGAAGGGGGAGACATTTGGAGTCATGTTGTTAATCTTCCCTAGTCACACTTACATGCAACGAGGCCCTGGTCTCCTGGAGATGACTAAACATCTGTCTGTCCTTAGGAAGCAGTGAATCAATTCCTTGTTTTGCTTTGCTTGTGTGCATGACTTTTGTTTTCCATATTAAACTCTCTTTACCTCAATCCATGAGTTTTATAGATTTTACCATTCCAATTCTTTCCCCAGTCCTGCTGGTGGGGGAGTGAGCAAGCAACTGCATGGGGCTTGGTTGCCATCTGGGGTGAAACCACAACAATCTCATAAGATCTAGGGACTGGGCAAAAGAGAGACATGAAGTAGTACATCACTGAAGGAAAGGCATTAATGTGAAATTGACCACTACCTGATACATGGTGCCTCTTGCCACAGGACAGTGGGTGTGTGCAGCAACTCAGATTCAAAACCATATAAGCTTAACCAGGAAAATTACTTTTACTTATGGCTTTAAATAATTTTAAAATCTTTAGGTTCATTATTATCTACAAAGACACATCTGGAGAAAACACTTTAACTAAGAAAGTTTCTCTTAATTTAGTAAGAAAATAGGTGTTTTACAAAAGTGCTTACGGGAATAACATACAACCAAAGAAAAGCATTATACTAAAACATTAGCAAACACCAACCTCATACCATTTAGTAAAAGTATCATTAAAAGTACTACACAAGAGTATTAGCAAAAAAACCCCACAGCCAAAACCCCCACCCAATCTAAAGCAATCAGTAACTCAGCTTAGTACTACACAAGTTCCTTTGGTTTTAAGTAACCCACAAGAGGAAGAAAAGAGATCAAAAGAGTGAAGAAAAGAAAGAGTGAAAAAAGAGAGGAGAGAAAAATAGTTATCATGAGTCACGTGCTGCCATGCCTTCAGGCAGCAGACTAAACCCTCACACACCCCCACTCCAAAAGAGTCCCCATGCAGTTGCTTAAATATGGTTTGACTACCATGGCCACTCCCCCAGGCAGGATATCATGTGTGCTGAGCTGGGGCTGGGGAGGCAGGAGGGAGCTTAGGAGGATGGATACACAGGGAGGGAACAGGTTAAAAAGGAGAAATGCAGTAAAGCCATACATGAGACTGAGGAATTTCAAGGACCTTTCTATTTAAACACATAGAAATCTTATACAACTGGGTACATATATGGGAAAGGCCTATTTTCTTCAGTTACTTGTTTACTGTATATGGGTTGTGCACCCAAGAAGTTGAACTTGTTGTCTCCCTCCTGCCCAGATCCACCAGGCTGAAGCACCCTGCCTTGCCTTTCTTACAACATGCCAGAGACATTAACTCCCATACATGCCTTGTCCCTTGGATCAGTTGTGCTACTCAAGGGTTTTCTGGGAGGAGGCAGAGACACAAAATTATGCCCAGGAGATACAAGTAGCCACTTTAGAGAAGAGACCAGAATTTAAGGACAAACCTTTGGATATAGGGGTACTACCTTGTCCCCACCACAGGAGGCTTTCTTTTGCCAGCACACCATTTTCTATCTCTAAAGTTCCATGATTACTCACTTGAAGGCATAAATTTGTAATGAATTTATCTAATTATAAAATAACTGCAGTGAAACTAGTAAGTGGAAATCCATCTCCCAAGTTAACAGCTATTTTGCTGGGAGATAGGTTTTATTTATGCTAGGCTGGAACTGGTTAAAAAAGTTGCTATATGACATGTACAGGTTATATATTGCTGCATAAGTCCACTTTACTGAGGTTAACTTTATAAGTCCTTGGCCAATGTTTACTTAACCACAATAAGACTACTGTAAATAATTAAAAGACTTCTTTGTTTCCTTTCTAGTTTGTGTGTTGCAGGGTTGGTTTATTGTTGTTGGGTGGCAAGTTACGAGGATTTCCTAGGTCAGCTCGTTTATTTTATTTGGCTATTGGGCCTTGTTGCCATTTGGAAATTTCCTGATTTCAGCTGTATTTTCTGGGCTCCTTTTAGAAGTCTTTGAGCATGAGCAATCTGAAGGGAGAAAGTGTGACGGTTAGTAAAGGACTGTTGCTGTTAGCGCAAACCTCACACAGCAGCCCTGCTGTCACCCTTCAACTCCTGGCATCTGTCATCACCAGCTTCCCAATCCTTCATTCTCCTGACATCATGAAACAAAGCTGGCTAAAAAAAGTGATGTGGGAGACCAGGACATGAAAAGCAGAGACTGTCTAGGAATAACAAGTTCATGAATTCTCATGATCTCACCAAAAGGCAACGTCATCCTCCATAAAATACACAGGGAAAAGACTGAGAAAGCTCAGGCAAGTGACCCAGGCTAATGGCAGACTGCAACAGAAAAATTCATTGAGACCAACTCTTCCTGGTCACTTGGTAGGTCCTAAATATGAAGTCTTTTTCCTCCTGATAGTGCAGAGGTGAGGAGATGAAGAAGGGGAGTTACAAAGTAGAAATATCAGCAAGGACACTATCAATGGCAGGTGGACAGAATTTCTGATGGTAGAGTCTTGAAGAGTTTTTTAATGCCACCCATTTCAGAGAGAATTTACTTAGGAGATATTCAAGAACCATCTGGATGCAATTCCATACAATATGTTCTAGGATGACCCTGCTGGCAGGGTTGGGAGGTTGGACCAGATGACCCACTATGGTCCCTTTCAATCTTACCCATTCTACGATTGTGATTCACAAAATTAGTGCAACAGAGAACTAGTATTGGTTTCCTCATTCACCAGAGTTAAAAAGTCTATAAGATGATGCTTAATAATATGGTACAAGGATGATTTTTACATTTCTCAGTTTATTTATGCCCCTCGGCCACACTCTGATTCTATATCAGAGGTGCAAAAACAAACCTTACACTTCTTCCTACCTACGAAGCCTGCTTTAGAAAACATGATCACTCAGGCCAAGGAACAGATGAGGCAATTCACAGTAAATAAGTCAAAAGACAGCCTGATTTTGTTCAGTCTGTGTCCTTTCAGCTGCGACAGCTGATGATGCCTGTTAGTATGAACTGTGCCACTGCCTCTGTGCTACAGATGTATTTTGCTGGCTGGAATGCTGAACTGACAAACAGGTTTTGCTGTTTGCCATGTGCTCCTGCATTTGCTCATCCATCTGGATTGATATGACTAGCAAAAGATTATCTCAACAGGCCCTTGATCCTTTGCAAAGGCCTCTAGGCAGTTCCGTCTCACACATGATAAATAATAAATAACATTAATGGAATGCCAAGAATGTCATTAATAATTTTCAGATATGTAATTCACATTTAGAAGCATTTCAGACATTGTGAAATGCTCAAGTACCAATGACATGGAAATGTTTGTCTGAGTGTGTGACAAAGAAGAAATTGTGGCCAGTAAGAATGTGTCACATTTCTCGGGATTTTTTTTAGTTTCTATGTCTTTTTTTTTTAACCTGAGACTAAATAGAACTGACTGAAAACTTGACAGATGAACATTGACAAGAACTAAGCTTGTAACTTAAGAACTCACAACCATGAGCAGGACTACCGAGGTTGTTAAAGGCTAATGATATCAATGTAAGTAGTCCATGCAAATAAGGAGACTCTAGAGCTAATAAATTAGTTACTACATATGGTCTGAATGTGGAATCAATTGACAGCAAATGTGTCCATGGAAACACACATAAATACTATGCAACAATCTGTATGGAGGAAAGTCACTAATAAATGACAAAAAGTCCCCACAGAGAAGGCTATTAAAGTTGTTATTTATCATTGAAATACAAAACAGTACTGGAAGTTGTATCTATAAAGTGATGAAGAACTAAGTTGTACTTTTTACTGTATTGGGGGCAATTTAGTAATGACTTGTCTCAGACTATAAGAAACTCCTCCTTCGGTTACTGAGGTTGGACAATAAGATTTTTCAAATCCCGAGTCACTGAACCACCTCAGCTGATGCAAGAAGATATTTTTATTCTGGCATCTTATGTGATATCAGAAACAGTCCTGGCCTAAAGAGTTTTACAGGTTCATTTCTGCACTTTGCTGAACAATCCTAGTGATTTCAGACAATTAAAGCTAAGCCCATAGTTAAAATACCTTTGTGATGGCCAGAGTACTAGTGTTTTCTGGATTGAACTTCATGACAAAACTTTGGCAGCAGTGTGAAGACCAGTAAATCCCTGTGCTGGAATGAACCTCCTGACAGTTGGGGCAGTTGGGACAGTTGGGGCAGGAGTCCATCTGAAACAACAGGTATTAAATTTCAGACTTCCCTAGATTGGTATCTGCACTTACATGGCAGGCAATACTATCAGTTGTTCTCAATACATGGCTCACCCCATTCCCTTTGGTGTGGCTGTTGTCAACCCATACAGAGTATCTTTCTTGATATAGAAACCAGAATGAACCTGTAGTGGATGAATCACTGGTAGTACATGGATCCTGTGCCAATTCTGCCAGCCTCATACAGATATTTTGGTTACTATAAGACATCTTAGGCAAGGCAAGATTAGGTGCAAAGAAATCTAGAGATGTTTTCAACTGATGTAAAGGAGGAGCCCACTTTAGGCTAAGCGCTAGAAGGCCAAATTATATTTTTCTTTTTAATAAATTTAACACTGTTAATAATTGAAGTATTTCCAGAGAACAAGATTTGTGTTCCCAAATGTTGCTGGTCACCATATGAGACATCCCATGGCATTCAAAAAGTTTGCTTATAACTTGCAGAGAAGACATAGGGCTTTTGGGAGACCTTTGCATTTTCAAAGTGGTTTAGATTGAGTTGTATAAATACAGTTATCTTTCCACTATCTCCTGAAATACTCTAGTTTACCACGCTTGGCCTCCATCTGTAGCTCTAGGGAGCACAGGTGTGCCAAAGCTCCTCTGATGCTTCTACCAACCATATAGATTTCTTCCATATATTAGAACATCACAAATAGCACTGGGCACTTACATTTAGTCAACTAAACCAATGAAGACCACTGCTAAGAGACAAAAGGTACAACAGATAGAGGTATAAGCAACAAGCATAAAGGTTGTTTTTTGGACCACTAGATTTGGACCAGTGATGAAATGCCTCACATTAAACTACAAATGTTCAGTTCACCTCGAATAACTACTAGGTGCAGTTAAGACATTGTTTCCAATCTTGTTTTTGAAACAGTAATTTCAAGATGATGACCCAAAAGAAGATAGGACCAACTTCGTTTGTGGTAGCTATATGTTGCTGAAAATGCCAGTCCCAAATTTGTAATAGATATTCCCCATGTCTCCATCTCTCCACACTCCTCTTTGTAGCAAATGCTAAAACACTGCAATTCATGTCTGCAAGTAAGGCTTTGTAAATTATTTTAACAGCTTTTAAAATTATTTTAACTGGTGCTCAGAATACAGAAACTGTACAATGCTTCTGCTTTTGAAACTAGACTTAAGTAAGAAATCAAACAGATAGCCTAGAGCTCTGTAACCAAAACAGATACAAGTTATCCTTAAAAAAAAAAAAAAAGTTAATATATTTATATTTCAGAAAATGGAATTTCTTCTTTCTCCTATCTTTTTGCACTATCAATCTCCCGGGGGTTGGGGATTTTTTCCTTCCTACACTGAGATTATTTTTCAGTGTTAATGTATCACAGCACAGAAACACAGTTTTAGATTAGTCATCAATGATACGGAAAAAAAAAATGTAAGGTACTAGAGAGGCAACAAATGGAAAAGACATGACCAGTTAGAACACACACTCAAAATACTCCAAAACTCATCAGTTTTCCTGGTAGTTAATACATGCAGCATAGCACTGGGATTGTGATA
>WEIV01002512.1:31185-106791 GCA_013390005.1 Calyptomena viridis
TTCCTTGATGACCAATTCATTAGCAGAAACTTTTCCCTTGTAGTGGCAAAATAAACCCAAAAGACACATTCATGATTTCTCTCACTGGATTCTACAAACCTGGTAACTATTTTCAGTATCAAGAGCCTGAGAAAGCAATCTGAGTCCAACTCCACAGCAGCACAAAAGTGGCAAGCTGCCTATGAACCTCGGAAGGTTCAGAGGTTCAGTTTGAAGACCTACCAAAAAATTCAGATACTTGTACAGAGTTTATCCAAACGATCTGAACCCTCAAGAATGCAGACATAGGCCTCTTGAGAACAGACATTTTATTTAGATTTCCACTAGTTTCTGTTTCCTTTTATGCCAAAAATACAACAAAACCTACCTTTGTTTTGAGGGGTTGTTTTTTGGTTTTCTCATTTTGTTGTGTTTTGTTTTGGGATTTTGGGGGTTTTGTGCCTTTTATTTTTTTTTGGCTTGAGAGCTCTAAGTGGAGCCAGAAGCATCACACAGAAGTACAGATTCACACTGAAGTAGAGTTCACTTTACTGAAGTAAAGTGCGGTGAGGCATTTATCAAAAAACTCATCAAGGTTTGGTTTGAATTTCCAAAAGCATATATGTTCTTGTGCATACCCACGTATCTGTGCAACTTATTTTTCAGTCTACACTTGCTTGCTTATTTAGAAGGGATACTGTTACAGTTAATTCCCCGCAGCCCCTACACATGAGAAAGTAGCCACTTGGTACCCCAATAGGTTGCTATTTGAAATTTTTCATTAACAACCAAGAATCCAGCCAGTTCGGAAGTTGCTTTCAATACCTGGTTACCTCTACAAACGAAGGAAGTTGTAGCTACCCAGCCTCGATGTAGGCAGATTCAGTGTGCTGCTCTCTCAGCTGCCTGTCTAGGAGGCAATGCTGCTGCATGTTTAGGGAGCAACTGCTGATGCAGTTGTTAGCATTTCTATGTCTAAGGCATACACTTTGTGTGTCAGGATAGGATACCGTGGGAAGGCCTGCAAATGATTAATGGAAGTAGGACCAGTTCATTACCTTTCCATTGCATTTGAGAGGATAGGATTGCAAAATGCCTTCCCCACACAGAGAACTAATTTACTCACTATTGTTGAATAATTATGTGAAAGATATTAGGCTTCATTTTTCTTTGATTGCTCTAATATTTTTGGGTTTTATCCTCCTCTGTCACATCCTCTCTAATAAAAGCTGACTTTTCAAAAAAAAAAGCTAGAAAAAATTCCCACCTTTGGGTACTAAGGTATTTGAGAATCAAGGTTCAGTATCTATTTTAGCTTCTGCAACCCACAGGAAAAAAGAGAATGAAAATTCCTCTTCATGCTTTGGATCAAAGAAAGCCCAGGAGGTATCTGATTAGCTGTAACTTTTGACAGTGTTGCCCATCGACGTATGACTAGTAAATTGGCACCATAAGGTGACACTGTTTTCTTAAAATTTTTCTTGTTTTCAGTAAAATTATTCAGTAAATGTCATGACCTTTTAACCCTTTACACCTTTCAAGGCATATGAAAATGAAAAAATAAGCACAGGAGAAGTTTTAGAAACTTATATTGTCCTGTTCAGTAGACGTGCAGACCAATCTTTCTCAGATTTTCTAAATATAGCTGGTTTTATTCACAAATTTTGGACCTAATAGCCTTAACACATTGTACAAAAATATTTGCTCAGGTTCATTGTTCACAAGCATTTTCCTTTCACCCCTCCTTTCTCCTGCCCCATACTTTCTCTCCTTAACTAAACACATAGGAAATTAACGAAGTCTGTGACCTAACAAGTGGCAATTCATAAATTCATTAGATTAAAAAAGACTAGTAACATACCAATTTCTTTAATAGGTCTCCTTCCAATCTCCAATTTACATTTCTGTCTGCCCTGGCAAAGATATTACTTCGTTAAGACTTTTTTTTCCCCTTCCCCTAAATTAGAGAAATGTTAATGACTTCTCTTATTTATTGCTTCCATATGCAAGTAGTTATCTTTCTTGCAAATGGAAATGAGACCCAAAATTGCAACAAATGGGGCCAAGCCGCTGAGTGCATATGTTCCTTTTTGGAGAAAGTACACATGCCTGATCGAATTAACTTTAACCTCTCTGTCCATTGAACAGACATCCTCTAATGTGGGGGCTTTTAAAACTGTTCTCGTTAAATTTATTTTGAATCGCTGAGAACACTCTATCACAGTTTCAGCAAATAACCTCTGATAATATTAAACACCTGGTAAGCGTGGTACCCAAGGGACCCTGTGCTGCTGTGTTTGACCTGTGACCTCCGGCAGTGAAGTTCGGCCCTTGTGATCCACTTGGATTCAGACAAGAAAGCTATTCTGAAGGAAAACACCTGCTTGCAAGGGCTGACCCTAAGCCAGTGCATGGTTGAAAAAAGTCAGCTGGGTAGAAAGAGACCAGAGCCCCATGCAGGTGTTTCCTACAGCACCACACAACTAAAAAACTAGGAAAAATAAAGAATAATCTGGGTAACAGCTAGACACTCCCTCAGCTTTTTATTTGGGTTTGTGTAGCTCAAGCTTCTTCCAGTGGATGCCAAGGAAATGAATAACCTACTGGTTCTGCATTTCTGAGTCCGTAGAGACTTAGATTTGACCAGCAGAGAACCCCAGCTTGGCAAACTCCTATTAGACTTACAGCTATGGCAAAAGATAAACCTGGAGGCATCATCCCTTCTTTCCTACCCATAACCTTGTGCTGTTGTTTCCATGTTCACAAAAAAAGAAAGAGTGGATGTCTTCTTCCTCAGGAGAGTCTTTTGGGCTTTTATTTTCCTGTTATTGAGATGCCCTCTCAAATAATCTACCTTTATTTTAGAAATACATTGTAAATTAAAAGTTAAAAGCATCAAAACCAAAACCTCCCCTTAGGAAAGAGGAAGAGGAAAATCCTTCCCTAGCCAAGGTTTTTACAGCAATTCATTTTATGCAGTGTGATAATGATTCTTTTAAAGTAAAGTGAGCCCCACTTTCAGTCAGGTTTTTTTAGTCCAGTGTCACATTACTCATTTTTGTCAGCAGGTCTGCACAGTGACAGGGCAGTGAGTGGAAAATATTTAATCTATATCTTTATTTATTAAGTGAGTATCACAAACTTAGTTGACAGGAATGGAAACCCAACCCTTTTGAAATTCATCCGTTAATTTCTTCACATACTTTTATCCAAGGTGGTGACCTAGGATGTGACCGAGGTAGTCCCCCAATGAGGGACTTGAATGTGTCTTATTCACACTGCCAAGGGCTGTCAACACACCTCCATTCACTTGATGAGAGCACCTTCAGCTGGCATCGATAAAACCCTTCCATTCCCAACAGTCTCAGACTCTGGAACTCTGAGATATTAAACAGCTGATTCTGGACTATTTAAGAAGAGCTGGGCAGCAGTGGTAGGGGGAAAGAAGAATTCTTCTGCAAGAAAAATTCAGCTGTGACTTGACAGATTTCATTTCAGCTTGGCTTTTTATAGCCTTCAGATTCGGATTGCTTTCCATCACTCTGGCAAAGGTAGGGTTTGTATACCTGTCCTAGATGTGAAGGGTCAGTGCAGTGTGCCTTGTGCAAATAGTATCATTAATACAACTGGATTAAAAAAAAAAGAAAAAAAGGAAAAAAAGGAGGCAAAAGAAAGAAAAGAAAGAAAAAAAAAGAAAGAAGGAATTATTGGCAAGCAGAGTGGTATTAGCAATTTGCCTTCATCTTTTGCCCAGCATCTTGAGTCTGATAAAGACCAACATCTGAAAACCATCACTGGAACATATTAAGGGTCTTTTTTCCAAGACATATCAAACTACAGTGTAATAATGAGACATTTATTCTGCGGTGTTTTAAGGTTTAAACAATTTGCAATCTACTTCCAAGATGACTGAGATGGAAGCAGGAAGAACACAAGTTCTTTAAGTAACTTCCTCACTGTTCCCTAGTCATACACTGGAAACACTTGACACCCAATTGCATTCATCCTGCTGGAAGTAAATGCAGGTCATCACTTCATATAAGACTCTTGGTATGATTTCTGCCAGGGCTGATAACAATGTCCTATTGTTGATGAGCCTCTGTCAGTTCCACTTAGCAGTGAGAATGTCAAATTGTCAAGTGTTTTTAAGAGTGGAAGGTGAGAGACAACCAGTACCAATTTCACTTGGAGCCAGAGGGTTGAATCCCCCCGACATGTCCTCACTATACAGAGTAACTCAATGTGATAGGAGGCTGTAGCCACTGGAAAAACAGTGAAGACATTTTTTAAGATTATGTTCCTAAGAGTTTAAAAGGACAGTATCTTTGCTTATTCTTTAGAGAAAATCCAGGCTGTCTCTAGCAACAGCATAAAAATGAAATTAAATCCAGACATTAGACTTGAAAATTTCCAGTCCACTCCTCTGTTCTTAGGGGGCTTCCTTTTGCCTGCCTATATCACCACTATTCCTTTAACTTCCCTACTGTTCCTAAGTAAGTGGTGCACAGTCATTATTCCATACAGAAGGAAATCTGACCTGTAAAAAATCACAATAGCTAATCAGCTAATATGCTATGTTCACACACTAAGGCACTGACAGTCCAATCCAGGTCCTAGCAGACAAATGCCTGCTTTGTGCCACTGTCTCCACCAAGGCTCCCTAGGCCAAATGAGTGTAGCAACACGGGGTTTGATTTATCGCACCAAAATTCCACCAAGGTTCACTGTACTTCTTGCCAACAGAGAAAACAAGGTGCCTCTGAGGTTTCTGATCACTTAAATAGCCAGAAAAAGGCTCCAAACAAGAGGGTTGCCTAGTAGAAACATTAGGAAGAATTTAAGCTTGGAATTTAGAACTGCTGAAAATAACCTCTATCGTTTTGCATCTCTCAGGACATTTCTTTCAGGACTCTTAGCTTGGTGGCTTTCACAGTCAGAACACCAAATGTTGAAGACAAAACATTCCAGAAAAATAACACCATAAAGAAAGCTTTCCTCTTTGTTCTGTTAATCTTTGTCTTCTGGTTTAACCTCAAGTAATTATCTTTCAACACCCTGTTTTAACAGCTTACTCATCTGCTTTCCACCATTAACTGCCTATTCCAAAACCTCCCTGCATGAGCAGAGGCCAACTACAGCACACAAAACAACTTAACCTGATACAGTCCTAGGATTACCCTTTTATTTCCCATGTGCTGAATACCTGTTCAGTTTCCTCACTGATTCTTTACTCATCCATGTTATGTCATGGCATCGTCCACATGGCAGTCTCAGTTTCCAGCTGAGAACTAATCTTAGCAGGAGCTTTTCTATAAAGTTTTATTCACTGTTTCACACCCTGAAATAACTATTATTGTCTCCCAATTTTTAGGTGCTAATGAAAATTTTGTGAGAGGGAAAGGAGTAAATAATAAAGAGACTGTGCTTTCCTCTTTCCTCAACATCTGTCTGAAGTGCTCTGCCTAAAGTGTTCTATTTAATTGAGAAAGGGTAATTTATTTATTTTAAAATTATTTTTTTCCTCTTGCTTCGCTCTCATGAGTAAAATAAAAAAAAGAACAGCTGCTTTAGATAAAATCATCCTGCACAACAGCCACCTGGTAATGAGGCCATCCAAATTGTTAGCAGTAAGGATAAAAGTCAACAAGGACTTTTAGAAAATATGTCTATTCTCTTGTTCTTGGGCATGTGCTACCCTCTAATTAATGGAGTTAAGGCTTTTTTCCTCACTCCAAAGGTAGGTTTTTCAAAAGGTGCTTAATGCAGCCATTTTCTTGTGAAGCAACAGGTTTAAGAGACACAGCTGCAGAGCAGTGAGTAATTTTGTTTGGTACAGCAAAACTATACTGACTGTACTAAGGTACTGTACTAAAACTGGGTTTAGATTTTAAAGGTGCAGCATTCTCATATCATGCTACACCATCTGGATGAGGCTTGGAGCAGACAAAGCACAATTCAAAATACTGCTCTTATGATACTCAAGAAAGCATAGATTTATGCAGTTATCAAGGGATTCCCATCAGGATGATTTCCTTTATCATGTCCTTCAATTCATCATCTTGGTTTTCTAGCAGAATTGGGGTTTCTTCTCTTCATTCATAAGAAACCTGTATTTGTACAAATGAAGAACAAGTGGGACACAACCACAAAGAATGTTGGACAGTCTTAACTCTACTGTTAAAACACACTGAGAAAGAACAAAAAAAGGAAAAATCATTGGTATACCTTGAAAAGAAAAGCAGCACGTCTCCAGTTGTTCTCTAATCAGTCCCAGGTACAGATTTACTCTGGCCTAAGAAGGAATTCCTTTTACTACTGCTTGCCAAATGCCTAATTCTTGCTGTTTAGGAAAGAATGTTCTCCTTTTCCCCAGCTTGTTGGAGTGGTGAATTACCTTTTTCTTATTTTGTAGAAAAACACATTCTCTCTGGAAAGCAAACCTGATACCATACATACTTTGATTTTTATGCCCTTTCTATTAAACAAGTTTAGCTAAGTAATATCCAATCTCCTTTGGTACTACACGTGTGCATAATTAAATAGTAAAGGCCTACCACAGTTCTCCACCAAACAACATGCAATATTTAAAATACTGTCTTATTCAAACAACTAGTGATGAATTTACAAAAGCTCTTAGCTGCCATTCTAGAAAAGTTCACCCAAGCAACTCTGAAAAGGCAAAGAGAAAAAGAAGGTGCAAGAAGATGCATAAATTACCATTGCCCTGGGGCAGTGTGTGAGTTTTACAGGGCTATTTCTTTTGCTTTTCAATAAAAATGTGTAATAGACCCACTGGACCTATTACTTGCCCACTGGACCCATTACCTCTATTGAGCAAAGGTAACATAGCTTAGAGAGAGAAGTGATTGGCAGCCAAGCCTCCTTCAACCCAGCCAGGGCTGTTCCAGGGCTGCAGCCCACTGTAGTGCCTGCTAAGCCTGCTTCCCACCTTTCCCACAGTGAGAAAACACAAAGACAGACAGAGAGGCTGCAGGAAGCCCTAGTGCCAGAGTGGCAGCAAAAAAGTACATTATGGCCATAAAGTAAAGTAGGTGTGAGATTTCTCTTGTGCAGTTGAACATCTTCATGACCTGAAGTTGCTTAGCAGAACTGGTGTGCCCAGGTAGAGCTGCAGCTGAAACATGGTGTCCTCAAATAGGAAGGGATTAATGGTAATCTGTCCTTCCTGAAGTCTTAATCTAGCAAGGCATTGAGCACCAGGACCCCAGCCTAGCAAAACACAGAAATACAGGCTTAGGTACTTAGAGTTAGGCAGAGACAAAAGTGCCTTCCAGTTAAAACTTACCTCGTTTTACAAACTCTGATTATATTCTTGGCACAAGTGTTCAGTACTTTTAAAGGTTAAACAGATTTTGCACAAATTTTCAGACTTCACGCAATTGCTAAATAATTAATCACCATAAACATAAAGTTTAGAAAAACTTATTTAATACTGATAATTATAAATGAAATATTTCACATTAGTTAAAGTCTCACATTACTGATGGCCTCTTTGAGGTGGTGTGAATTGATGCAAAGAGATAACACCATGCTTTGCTTATATTCCCAAGTCTGGTATGTGGCAGGAATGTGAAAGTACCCAGCAGTTTCCCAGGGAATGTCCACAGAATCACAGCATTCTTAGAAGAAGCAGAATAAGAGAAAATTTATGACAACACTAAAAAAAATTCTATGAAATTTATGCCAGTCAAAATGGCTCTCACATTACGACAATTCAGAAGGTTCAGGTAAGTTTCTTTTGGAAGAAAGTGGGGGAATAAATTGTAGTAACATATCCTTAACAAAAAAATAAATAAATATAAGGAAAATTTGTTTGTTTTTTTTTTTAATTTTATTCAGTTGGTTTGTTGGAGTTTTCTTTAAACTTATTTATTTTTAAAGTTATCTCTGGCTCATCAAGGATGTATTTTACTTAATCATAACAGCAAAACCTACCAGAACAGCCAAAATAGAGTAACCATAAAAGACAGTATTATGCAATGCAACACCCACACATTAAATTCTTTACAGGTGCAGACTTCAAAAACTCTTGCAAGGAAGATAAATATTCTTATTTGCCTTCTATGGCTGTGAAAACAGATGAGAAGTTGTTTACTTGTCCAAGGAGATATTGTCAGTCATAGCAATGGAAGTGTTGGAGAACTCTGCTCCTTCAGCCTATGGAGACTGCAGTTCCATTGCTGTTGCAAAAAACTCCATCAGATTTGCTTTAATTTGCAGTACTGAAGCTTTCCCAAAATCCATCTGATTCACTTGTGTCTACAACTCACCAACAAACTTTTTTTTATGCAGATACTTCAAGATATCTTGATATGCAAAGCTGTGTCAAGACATAACAGTGTCCTCACATCTCAGCTACTCCTTCTGCTACCTGTACCTTCCTCAGTCTGTGCTACATCAAATAATGCTCTTGTAATGCCTGTGAGGCTTGAATCTTTCCTAATCCCCATTACTGCTACCTTAGGTCCCATTGTACCAAATTCAAAGATCAATTTGGAAGCAGTGAAGGTTCATCCCTGGCCAGCACTTGTGTGAAGGGGAAGAAACAATGTACTCTCATGTACATCTATTTGGCATCATCCCCAGAAAAGAGTTCTGCTCAATGTGTCCCTGCTACATCTTCTTAAAAAGTAAAATCAATGGTTTTGAGCTGCCAAAAAAGGGCATATGGAGTTGCTTGGCTTTCTTCTGTGGCAGCTGAGGCCACAGGAAACAGATACTCTTCAATTCCCACCCAAGCACATTTCATGTAGCCCACTTTTTATACTGTTTTGAGTCAGCTTCTAATTCTTCTTTTTAAAACACTTAATAATAATAATAATTAATAAATAATGGGCCATCTTATAGGTTCTTCTCATAGTGGCTCACCTATAACACAGAGATATTTGTTGGTATAGAAACAAACTGGAGGAAAGAAGGCTGTTGGTTGTTGCTATTTGAATACTGGTATACTTACAAATTGGAACTTATATTTTCATAATTTCACATAGAAAAAAAACTAGATTAGAAATTTTGTAGTTTAGAATTTTCTAGATTGTACTTGCAAAATCTGTGAACAATTTCAACTAGAAGTCTGAAACGGACTTAGAAATGTTGTCCTATTTGCTCTCCATTTGTTGGGTTTTTTTATTGCATAAAACAATCAGAGAAGGGAGATTGCTATTGAAGTGATAAGTAGGCTGCCAATAGCAATTTGTACTTTAATACTTTTAAATATTTTTGGTTATTTTCATCTCTATAAAAAAAATTATAAAGATTGGATATAATGTGATCATGAAGCAGAGGATAAACTGGAATGAAATTCAGTCCCTGGGCTGGAGTCTAAAGTTGTAAAACAATCCTTCCTGGCCACTGTCTTGGCCCGCAGATTGGGAAGGAAGCCACTGAACTTTCTATTCCTTCTTAAGGGCAATAAGAATAATTTGCATGCAGCTGCCAAACCAAAGCATTTTTTAAAAAAAGTTGGCTCAGCCTGAGCTAAATTAAACAGGTTTTGTTTCTTCTTGAAGAAATGAGAAAATAGAAAAAAGCATTTGGGTCAATTGAGAACAGAACACTTCATTTAGAAGCACTGCATATAAAAGCAAATGAAGCAAAGAGACAGATCCCAGAAGGACAGAGATGGTTCCCTCCTTTTATCCAAGACCCCAGTAGTTAAAGCACCATATAAGGCACAAGAGACCAGCATTCCACACTGCTTTTGAAAATTTAATGTATAGCCAAATTCCCACTCTATAGCTACTTCTGCCATACGTTAGTCTCATTTTATGAACTGAAGGGTATTCATGGAACTGCATGTGGGGGCCTTGAGGAAGAAGGGAGACTCAGTGAATCAGACCATCACTCAACCCAGGAGTCTGGAAAGGACCTCAAGAGCACTCTGGACCCACTTTCCACTCAGAGGAGGTCTATTCAGATCAGATAGTGCAGGACTATGTCCAGTTTAATCTTGAACAATTCCAAGGACAGAGATTCCACAGACTCACTAGGCAACCTCTTTCTATGTTTGATCAATCTCATGCCTCATTAAAAAAATGTCTCGTATCAAGAATTTTCAGATTTTCACATTTCAAACAGTATCTGTTTTCCCTTGTCCTAACGCTGCACTCTTCTGGAAAGAGTTTGGCTTTGACTCTCTTTTGTTGACAGCAATCAGATCTCCCTGAAAACTTCTCCAGGAGTAGCAGACTCATCTGTCCCAGCCTCTCCTCAAATGTCATGTGCTTCAGTCTCTAACCACTTGGTAGCTACTCATGGAACTCACTATGGGGGTGGGGAAACCCCAAACTGGGCAGAATATTTCAAAAGTGACAGATAGAGGGGAAGGGTCATTTTCTCTACTTTTGACTAATTAAGGACATGGCTAACACAGCCTAGGATGCCCTTTCCTTCCATTGTTGCAAGGGCACCATTTCTGGCTCATGCTCAACTTATCCTCCAGGACTTTCCAGATCCTTTTCTGTCAAGCTGACTTCTAGGTCATAATTACCAAAAGGCCAGGTGTTCAAAAATGCTAGACAAACAGCTACTATATGCACATTAAGTCTGTAGCTATGTGGTACTTCAAATACCCCCTAGTCTCATATTATGAGGCTGTGAAGCCTTTGACATGGTCCCCCACAACATCCTTCTCTCTAAATTAGAGATGGATTTGATGCGTGGAAGGTTAGATGGATAAGAAAGTGGTTGGATGGCCACATTCAGAGGGTATTGATTGATGGCTCAGTCTCAAGGACGGTTTTCAGTGACAGGTGCTGTTCCTCAAGGGGACAGAGTTATTGGGACCAGTGTTATTTAATATCATCTTCAATGACATAGATAAAGGGATCAAGTGCACTGTCAGCAGATTTACAGATGACACCAAGCTGAGTTGGTTGCTATTGACACACCTGAAGGATGGGATGCCTTCCAGAGGGACCTGGACAAGCTCGAGAAGTGGGCACATGGGAATCTCATGCAGCAGCCTTGTGAGAAGTCAGAAGCCCTCAGCAGTCAACTAGGAGAGCAGGGGGGTGCCAAGAACAATCAAGACAGATTTAAAGGGCTCCAGGGAGTGCAAAGGTCTTTGAGTGCAGCAAACAGGAGTGGGCAAGCAGGGGCGTGGCATGGCAGTTTGCATGGCAGTTCATGAAGCAAGCAGGAAGGGCTCTTCTCTGACCATCTGGGGGCAGCCAATAGAGGCAGAAAACAGACTCAGTAACTGGAAAGGAAGAGGAAGTTGACCCTTCCAGCCCCAGTCTTATTAGCTGTTAGTTTAAGCTTCCTCACAGTGTTGATGCAACATAAAGCTCTGTCCCTTGTAGCTGGGGGAGTCATTGTACCAACTGTGTCAGAGGCCTCCAGCCAGCCAGACCTGCTATTGGTAGATGCAGCTCTCCAGGTCACAGGTTGCCAGGACTGCCTGGTACCTCTTCATTAGTCTGGGGCAGACAAACAGTTATTTTGCAGAAAGTGTGCCATGGTTGAAGAACTGTTTTGCCAGGTAAAGGAGCTACAGGAAGAAGCAAACAGGCTTCATAGTATTCGGGCAAATGAGAAAGACCGATTATTTTCAGAGACAATACAGTCTCAAGACTCTCTGAAGTCTCAAACCTCCATTGTAGTGGAGAAGCAGGTGGACTCAGAACCCTACAAGGTAAATCGTCAAGGGACTATTACTCAAGGAAACCTCAAGGTGAAGGCGGGAAGAGCTGGTCGCTGCATGTATCAGCAGAAAGGTTCCTCCTCTTCAAAATTTGACAGGTAGGACTGGTACCTTCTACAACAGGTATAAGGCTCTGGAACTAGAAGGCCAGACAACTAATGAGATGGGTGAAGGTCCTTCTGTGACAATGGGATCTCCTAAAACAACACCCTGCTGCATGTTGCATGAAGACCTCGTCTTTCAAGAGGAAAAGAAGGGTAGTTGTAATTGGAGACTCTCTTCTAAGGAGAAGGGAGAGGCCTATATGCAGACTGGACCCAACTGACAGGAAAGTCTGCTGCCTCCCAGCGGCTTGGGCAAGGAACATTACTGGGAAAATCTCTGAGGTCCTCTGATTACTATCTGCTATTGGTTGTTCAAATTGTCAGAGGTAAAATAACAAAGAGAAGTCTGAGGGTAATCAAAAGAGACTTCAGGGTCATAGGACAATTAGTAGAGAGATCAGGGGCACAGATAGTGATTTCCTCAATCTTTCCAGTAACAAGGAATAATATTGATAAGAATAGGCAGATCCATCAGGTCAATGAGTAGCTCTGAGGCTGGCATGATCAGAAAAGTTCTGGGTTTTTTGACCATGGGATGATCTACCCCACACCTGGTCTACTGACACCTGACAGGATGCAGCTTTCTCAGAGGTGAAAAAGAGTTCTAATGCAGGAGCTAGCATGACTCATTGACAGAGCTTTAAACTAGCTTGGAAGGGGGCAAGGGACAAAATCAGGCTTGCCAGTGATGAGCTAGGGGATATTGTGCCAAAACTTGAGAAAAAGAGNAGATCGACAAAAACACCACTCATGCCACCCCTCAATCCACTTCAGGAGCATTGGCTACAATGTACCACACACAAAATATTTCTACACCAATACACACAGCATGAGGAACAAACAAGGAGAGTTTGAAGCTTTGGCTTAGTCCCAGAGATTTGACATTATTGGTATAAGTGAAACTCGTTAAGGATGAGACCTGTGACTGAAGTGCCCTGTTGGATGGTTCCAGGTTCTTCACGAGAGATAGGCAGAGCAGAAGAGGTGGAGGAGTGACACTGAATGTAATAGAAGGTTAGAGTGTATGGCACAGTTGAGAGCCTGTCGATAAAAATCAAATAATGTGGATGTCATTGTGGGAGTCTACTATAGACCTTCCAGCCAGGACAATGACGCCGACTAATTATTCTCTGGGGAACTAAGGCACACACTGAAGTCAACTGCCCATGTCCTTATGGGGGACTTCAACTTGCCAGAAATTACCTGGGAGCATCACACAGCTGGTACAACCCAGGCCAGAAGATTCCTAAAAAACCTGGATGACAACTTTATGGAACAGGCCCTAAGGGAGATGACTTGGAAAGATGGTCTCCTTGAACTGCTGCTCATCAATCAAGTGGATCTCATGAGCAAAGTGGAGATTGTTGGCTGTCTTGGCCACAGTGATCAAAAAGCGATTGAGTTTAAAATCTCAGTTGACAGGAGGAAAAGTGCTAGCAAAACCTCAACTCTGGACATAAGGGGAGCAGACGTCAGGCCGTTCAGGGAATTAGTAAGTAAGGTCCCCTGGAAAAATGTTTCTGCAGATGCTGGGGTCCATCAGTGATGGTTACTTTTCAAACATCACTTCCTAAGGACACAGGAGTAGGCAATTCTAAAATGTTGGAAATCAAGCAGGTAAAGAGAAGGCTGTCTTGGCTGAGCAATGATCTACTCTTGGAAACAAGGCGTAAAAGGGAAGGTGTATGCCTGTCCAGTGGAAGCAAGGTCAAGTGACATGGGAAGAATTAAGAGATGCAGCTTGCCATTGTAGGAAGAAAATTTGTGCTGCCAAAGCTCAGGAGCTGAAGCTGACCAGAAATGTGGGGGACAATGAAAAGTTTTTTTCAAATATATTAATGATAATAGGCAGTATAGAAATATCATTGGCCCATTACGAGATGAGGATGGTCACCTCACAAACAAGGACAGAGACAAGGTAGAGGTGTTTAATGTTTTCTTTGGCTCTGTCTTCAACACTGATGATGGACCAAGGAGGTCTCAGTGTCCTGAGCTGGAGGACCATGACTGTGAGAATCATCCACTCACAGTAAATCCTGAAACCGTGCGGGATCTGCTGCTCCAGCTGGATCCCTACAAATCTATGGGGCCTGATGGGGTTCATCCCAGAGTCCTCAAAGAGCTGGCTGATGTCATAGCAAAATTTCTCTCAATGTTTTTTGAGCACTCGTGGGAAACCGGAGAGGTCCCAGCTGACTGAATGCTGGCGAATGTTGTCCTGGTTTTCAAGAAGGGCAAGAAACAGGACCCTGGAAACTACAGGCTCGTCAATCTCACTTCAGTGCCTGGTAAAGTTATAGAGAAGATTTTTTTTGGGAAGTACTGAGAAACACCTGAAAGACAACTCTGTCATCGGTCATAGCCAGCAGGGTTTCAGGAGATGAAAGTTCTGCTTATCCAACCTGATTTCTTCTATGACAAGGTAACTCACCTAGTTGATCAAGGGAAGCCAGATGATGGACTGGATTTCAGTATAGCTTTCGATACTGTCTCTCACGGTATCCTGCTGGACAAAATGTCCAGCACACAGCTGGATAAACACATCATGTGGTGGGTAAATAATTGGCTCATAGGTTGAGCACAGAGGGTAATAGTGAATGGGGTAACATCAGACTGGAGACCTGTCACCAGTGGGGTTCTGCAGAGCTCCATCTTAGGCCTTGTGCTCTTCAACGTCTTCATGAGTGACTTGGATGCAGGACTGGAAGGGATGCTAATCAAGTTTGCAGATAACACAAAACTGGTGGGAGCCGTTGACTCTCTCAAGGGTAGAGAGGCCCTGTGAAGAGACCTCAACAAATTACAGTATTGGGCAATCACCAGCCATATGAAATTCAACAGGAGAAAGTGCTGGATTCTTCATCTGGCATGGGGCAACCCTGGATGTTTGTACAGGCTGGGGAATGAGATGCTTGAAAGCAGTGCTGTGGAAAGGGACCTGGGGGTCCTGGTTGAGGACAAGTTGAATTGGGTCAGCAGTGCACTGGCAGCCAGGAGGGCCAGCTGTGTCCTGAGGGGCATCAGGCAGAGCATCGCCAGCCAGAAGAGGGAGGTGATTTGCCCATTGTCCTACTCTGCACTGGGGTGACCTCACCTTGAATATTGTGTGCAGTTTTGGGAACCACAATATAAGAAAGATATAAAGCTACTAGAGGAGGGCAACAAAGATGGTGAAGGGCCGTAAGGGGAAGCCATATAAGCAGTGGCTGAGGTCACTTGGTCTGTTCAGCCTGGAGAGGAGGAGAATGAGAGGAGACCTCATTGCAGTTACAACTTCCTCATGAGAAGGAAGTTGTCACTGTGTGGTGACCAGGGACAGGACCTGAGGGAATGGCCTGAAGCTGTGTCCGGGAAGGCTTAGGTTACATATTGGAGAAAGATTCTTCACTCAGAGAGTGGTTGGGTACTGGAACAGGCTTCCCAGGGAAGTGGTCCCAGGAACAAGCTGACAGAGTTCAAGAAGTGTTTGGATGATACTCCTGGACACATGGCGTGACTCTTAGGGATTGTCCTGTGCAGGGCTAAGAGTTGGACTAGATGATCCTTGTAGGTCCTTTTCAACTCATCATATTCTGTGAAGACCAAGTGCAAGGTGCTGCAACTGTGCCAGGGTAACCACAGATATCAATAAAGGCTGGGGATGAACAGATTGAAAACAGCCTTGCCAAGAAAGACTTAAGGGAGCTGATTGATGAGAGGCTGGACATGAGCCAGTGATATCCACTTGCAGCCCACAAAGCCAATCATATGCTGGGCTGCATCAAAAGCAGAGGGGCCAGCAGGTCGAGGGAGGTGATTCTGACCCTTTAGTGTGCTCTGCTGAGACCCCACTTGCAGTGCTATGTTCAGCTCTGGGGTCCCCAGCACAGGAAGGACATCAGTCCAGAGGAGGACCACCAAGATGATTAGTGGGATGGAACACCTCTACTACGAAGAAAGGCTGAGAGAATTTGGTATGTTCATCCTGGAAAGAGATGGCTTTGGGGTGACTTAACTGTGGCCTTCCAGTACCTGAAGGGAGCCTAGAAGAAAGATAAAGAAGGACTTTTGACAAGAGCATGTGGTGACAGGACAAGTGGGAATGGATTCAAACTGAAAGAGTTTAGATTAGATATTAGGAAAAAAATCTTTATTGCAAAGGTGGTGAAGCACTGGGACATGTTGCCCAAAGAAGTTGTGCGTGTCCTATCCCTTGAAGTGTTCAAGGCCAGGCTGGATGGAGAAACGAGGTCTAGTGAAAGGTGTCCCTTGCCCCAGGAGGTTTAAACTAGATTATATTTAAGGTCCCTTCCAACCCAAACCGTTCCATGATTCTGTGATTTTTAATTTTTTATGGTGAAAAGCTTGCCGTTCTTAAGTGGTCACCACCTTACTGTCCTCTGGTATGTGTTACTGACTAATATAATAATGGAATTACATCAATAAGAACCATCTGGCAAAGAGTGAAAAAGGTTTTTTGACTGCTGAGCAGCAAGTGGTAGGATGGGAGTGGTGGAATGTTTGGGATTAGTTAAAATTAACCAAACATTAGTACCTCTAAAATTAAAGGGAAGAATGTTATAATCTTTAAGAACATATCATGAACTGGTATCACAGAGGGAACAACAAGCCAAGGAAATTGTGTGGCACCTAATGAAATGCATTCAGTGAGCTCTCCCTGAGGAGTGACTGACACCACTACAAATTGCTTCATCATTTCAGATCAGTTGCAAATGTAGCCATGCAAAGATGGCTGGAAATCTTTTTTCACTCTCTCACTTATCCATATGTGCACATAGATGCACATTCCCCCACAGACACAGACAGACACCTGATGTGTACTGTAAATTTCAATAATCTGCTTAAGGATATGAGGAATTATTTTAAAAGGCTAATTACTATGACTGCCTCTTTTATACTGTCCTATAGATTGCAGAGATTCCTTGAAAGCTCACTTACCCTTTCATACCTTGTCTTACGATAAAACATGGAATCGTGGTTTACAGACTTGCACCATGGCTTTGTCCATATTTAAAAAAAAAAAAAACTGCGCAAAATTTTTGTGCACTTTTGATGCGGAGAAGGAAAAACGAATACTGCATCAGTATCCCTGTGTTATATGATGTATTTCTATAAAGGTATATGAATGAAACAGATGAGTGATCGTAGCCTAGAAATCTGTCTATTAAGCAGAATATGAATCATGTAAAGAAACCAGCACATCATATGGGCATTGAAAAAGTAATTATTTTTCCTGCACTGAAATTTATTAAAATCTCGTTACATTCTGCATAAAAATCAAAGCATTAGAATAACGGAATTCCTCAAATGGGAGAATTTTCACTTCAGTTGGATTTATGAATAATATGCATATAAGCAATTTATGTGTGTATGCAGGGTGTTATATAGTAAATATATGAAAATATATTTTTCTGCATATATATAATAAAATAACACTAAAATTAGATGATTCTACTTTAGGCGAGTATTAGAGAATCTCAAGAAACAGGATCCAAAGCATGTGGTTCAGGTATTCATAAAATTAAGGGAGCATTAAAAATATGTCTACCTCGTGTGGAATCTCAACAGCATCATTAACATCAACAACCCTAAAACTCATAGAGATTATCACTGCAGAGGTACAATTTGGGAGGAAGGAGTGCATGCAGATTCAGTTTCACAAACTTCTTTGTATGGACACAGACTTCTCCTTTAAGCCTGTGAACAACAGATGATTTACATTGAGTTCAATGTGATACTCTGCTGGGTTTCAGAGTGAGGACCTGATGAGGTCATGAGACCTTGTCTTTTGGCTGTGATTTGGGGCTCCTGTCTGAGCCAGCGGTTTGCCTGTTGAAACTTCTATACTCACTGTGCCATCAGCTGTAACTGGCTTTATGCAAAAGGCT
This sequence comes from Calyptomena viridis, assembly GCA_013390005.1. Taxonomy (NCBI): domain Eukaryota; kingdom Metazoa; phylum Chordata; class Aves; order Passeriformes; family Eurylaimidae; genus Calyptomena; species Calyptomena viridis. The sequence goes on from WEIV01002512.1 coordinate 48,822, forward strand.
GACAAATACAGGATCTGACACTATACCTCTGCTGGTACATGTCTCTGGTCACCTCATTTACAGAGAGCAGAGTCAGACCACAGGCTGTAAGCAGCCAGTCAGCATTGTCTCTGGGCATGTTAAGTGGTATAACACTTTTTAATGCCCCTTTAGGACATCTCTGACCACACAATGGGTCCAAAATGCTCCTGATGGTAGGAAATTATAGAACTGCAGGTAGCACTTGTAGACTTGTTTGACGAGGTCATTTCAGCTTTTGGTGAAGTCCCTCAAAATGCTAGATAGGCTTAATAGTAACAACCAGTCACAACTCCTCTCTGACAATGGGTTCAGGATTTTAAAAGAAAAGTTTTCCATTCAAAACCAGCATGTTGTTCTTCCTCTCCCTTAAATAAATTTGTATTAGTTTTCTTATTTGCCTCCACAAAATGTGCTTAGGGCACAATATCGTGAAGATCATAGAATCATAGAATGGCTTAGGTTGGAAATGACCTTGAAGATCATCTATTTCCAACTACCCTGACATGGGCAGGGACACCTTCTACTAGACCAGGTTACTCAGAGCCCCATACAATGTGGCCAGCTGAGTGAGAGCAGGGTAGAGGGGCAGAATCACCTCCCTCGACCAGCTAGCCGTGCTCCTTTTGATGCAGCTCAGGACACAATTGGCTTTCTGGACCACAAGTGCACATTGTCAGTTCATGTCCAGCCTCTCATCCACCAGCACCCTGAAGTCCTTCTCAGCAGGGCTACCCTCAATCTGTTCATCCCCTCAATCTGCATTAATACTGGGGGTTGCCCGGACGCAGGTGCAGCTCTTGGTCTTGTTAAACCTCACAAGATTCCCATGTGTCCACTTCTCAAGCTTGTCCAGGTCCCTCTGGATGGCATCCCATTTTCAGATCTGGCAACGGCACCACTCAGCTTGGTATCATCTGCAAATTTGCTGACAGTGCACTTGATCGCTTTGTCTGTGTCATTGGTGAAGATATTAAATAACACTGGTCCCTACATAGACCCTTGAGGGACACAACTTGTCACTGATGTCCATGGAGACTCTGAACCATTGACCACTACCCTCTGGATGTGACCATCCAACCACTTTCTTATCCATCTAACCTTCCACACATCAATCTAGAAAGAAGGATGTTGTAGGGGACCATGTCAAAGGCCTTATAGAAGACAAGATAAATTACATCACTAGCCCTTCCCCTGTCCACTGATGTAGTTACTCCGTCATAGGAGGCCACTACATTGGTCAGGCAGGACTATCCCTTGGTGAAACCATGCTGGCTGTCTCAAATCACCTCCCTGTTTTTACATGTGCCTTAGCAGAGCTTATAGGAGGATCTGTTCCATGGTCTTTCCAGGCATAGATGTGAGGCTGACAGGCCAGTAGTTTCTAAAGTCCTCCTTTCCACCCTTTTTAAAGATGGACATAACGTTTCCCCTTTTCCAGTCACCACGGTCTTCGCCTGACTTCCACGACTTCAAATAGCGTAGAGAGTGGCCTGGATTGTAAATCACATATTAGTACACAAGTTCTTTTCAGTCTCCTTTAAGTGTTGCTTATGGTTTAATGCCTTACCATTCACCAACCTTGGTGTTCATACAACACTGGCAAATTATCCATGCCTAGGCTATCTCTTTACAGGTATTCTGTGGATGATCATAATATGTCAAGAAATGCACTATATTAGATTCTGTTGGAAGACCATCAATGACATTCTTTGATTAAAGAGAACCAATATTTGGTCTGTAAAGTTGAATGGCTTCACAGACCTTATTTCACTAAGCTGTCCAGACATTTGCATTTACTCATACCAAGCAGGTTTAACTGACAACACTATTAGCAGAACTGGTCTACGACTCTCTGTGTGTATGAGTTTGTAACTCCAAGCATTTCTACAAAGATATAATTCTGCACATGTTTACATACAACACATGCCCTAGACCATGTCTCACTTTTCCTTGGTACAATGTCTGTTTCTCTCATCTGGAGGTGATAACTTGCTGTATCTGAATTTCAGTTACTGGAAGGGCTAATTAAGAATCTTAGTTTTAGCTTTGGACATACAGACGAAATTTTGTCAACAAAATGAGAAATACAGAATCTGACCCTGTACTTTAATTCAGATGAGTAAGTAATAGACCATCAATAAAATTCATTCAATTCTACAAATATGACAAAACTAAAGTTGGATTAATTTCACTTACTTTTAGCCATAGGAAAATTGAGCATCCAGTCTAAGCTGGTCATCTAAGCTACCTATAATGTCACTGCAAGAAGCAATTAACCTGTAGAGGGCAACTGATTTTCAAAGTGAGCATCTAAAATGGAGTGAATTGCCTCCAAAATGCATGTGTGCCTCTTACTGCAATGACTATTAATGTAGTCTACATGACCATTTGAAATAGGATAGCCCACTGTTAGATGACTGAAATGAGACATATCCCACTTGTAAAAAATAATTTCTTGCCAAGACAAAGTAATTCATTAATATCACAAGTATCTTTAAAGATGCTTAGACATCTCTGGTTCTGCTGAGACAGATCTTAAGATACTTTGTCATAGTTACAGGGGCCGGGACTGGTTTATCACTATGTGGGTATAACCAAAAACTATATATTCTATACCCTCTATGTCATTTCTGATGGGCTGTTAATAATAAATCATTGATAGCAGCTGCCCAGAGCATATCTCACACCCCAAGCTAAAACAGATAAGGAACAAGATCCAGGAAGCCATTAATACCTTCACACCCAGCTGGAGAGGTCCTCCCTGGTAATGGGCCCAGCCACACTAATGCAATAGGCACTTACAATGGCCTAGATCATCAAAAAGTCCAAAAATATCCCAGGACTCACAGAGTTAAACCACCTATTGTGAAACTCCCTGCCCCTGGGCACTCCCACCTGAAGTTGGTGATATATAATCTTCCAATTTGGGGATTTGGGGTACCACTCATCAGATCCAGAGAGGGAGTAGAACTCCAGCAGGACTGTGACTGCCACTCTTCAGGAGACTGCTATCATTCCTTCAACAGAACTGCAACCATCATCCCAAGTAACAGGTTTCCTTTCCTTCTGCTTTGTACCTGGGGAACCATGCAGTGCTCAGCATAGGAGCTAAGGAGCACTGTGCTGTTCTTGTCCCGGGGTGCTGAGTTGTACTTTGTTCTTGTGGGTCAAAGCCAGTTTTTTTACCTTGTGTCATTGTATGTATTGTAATCTTCTTAGCAAATTGTCTCTCTGAGTTGTGGTCTCTCTAAAATTGGATTAATTTCTCCTGCCAGTTTACTTTTAAACCAGCACGTTACTCCAAGACTGGGCTGTAGCAAATAGGAACTTTTAAGGCTGAAAACACCTTAAAAATTAACCTGATAGTGTGTTTCTTAATGTCTTTGAGATGTGCCTGTAAAAGATATAAATAATCTAAAAAAATAAGATGTTTTCTCAACTTCGGAAAGCCACAGATTGGAAGGCTGCATTGCTTTAACAACTGCCCCTTAAGAGTTTTTAGTATTCCTGTATTGCCAAAGGGTGAAAAGCAATACCAGTTGGAAAGCAACATGACAAATGAAGGCAAGGACATTGTGGTACACACTGCAAATACAGAGAGGTAACCTGCAGGCTTCAAGAATGTTGTCTCCAGAGCTAAAGTAACAGAGACTTAAAAACACTGGGCTATAAATGACTGATGACATTTAGTATGGTTCTTCGATGCTGCTAACAACCATATGCACTGGACAGCCAGTCTAGCCTAATTTGAAAGTCTTTGTCAATGTTAAGTAACAAATGTTAAAAATTTGTAGTACAAAAGCATCAAAGTCACAAGTGAAAAGTCATAGGGGAAAAAAACCCACAACAAAAATCCAACAAACCACCAACAATAAAAATCCATATGGGAAATCAAGAGCATTACCAATAGAATTTTACAGGATAAGTCCTGGAGGCTAAAGAACAGTTAAAGAGTAATCAGGTAGTCAAAACTTGATGCTAATAATGCCAAGGTCGTGAGTTCAATCCCCTGTATTGGCTATTGACTTAGGAGTTGGACTCAATAATCCTTGTGGATCCCTTCCAACACAGAATAACTATCCAGAAGTTGTATAAGAAACAGTGTACATATTTATATATATATTAGTAGGGAAGTAGACAGATAGAAGACTGTAGGAAGGACTTCCAAAGATGTCTAATGACTGACTTAAACCTGAGCAAAAAAGTATGATTAACTGAAGGGTATGAAATACCTTGAAATGCTTTTGTCATAAATAACTAGTACTTTGCTTTGTAACTTAGTTTTAAGAGGGCAGGCACAAGACTGGTAGAGGAATATCATGAGAACCAGCATTTAGCAAAGCATGGCCTAGTCCAAAATGACAAGGGTCAGCAGGTCTGTGAGATGAGAGTCACATGCCTGATCATTGAGGGTGGGTCAAGTCCAAGTAAAGTTGTAGCTTGGAATTTCTAAGCAAACTAAAATACTATATTGACTAGAAAGACACTTTTTATTAGGGCAAGAATATTCCAGAGTCAGCCCCTTGGCTTGAACACAGCAATAACTTCTGCAGACTTAGTTTTGTGCATTCTGAGAAGTTCCGGTGATTTCAAAGGGAGTCCGTATGCTAGGTAAATTACATGTGCAAGTCTTTAAAGGATGTAGAAACTCCACTAAAACTGCCTTAACTATCAAACATTATATGTAGTCTTGACTGAGTTTGGCAAAATGGGTAGATATTCATATTGCAGGAAATTACACCTTTTGTAGTAAGTGCTTTTTTGCAAATGCCCTTTGTAAATAGAGCAGATTTAAAAATTTTAGCTAACAGCATGCCTTCTTGGAACTGCTCTAGAGCATGCATGGATATCATGGCACCATACTTCAGGGTCAGATACCTGAGCAACAATGTGTCTTGTATTTGTTTTGACCAGTAATTTACCTAGAGAATTTGGGCTCCAGAAAATCTATTTTTCTTTGCTTCATTTCAACACTGAAAAAAGTTGAAATGCTAATTACAACTTTGGAAAAATATATTTTAGGTTTGCTGAAGGAATACATTGTCATTCATGAGCTCATTTTTTTTGTTCACATTTTGGTAAAGGAAGACAAAATAATTGGCATGAAAAGTTATGAGGCATTAGATAAAGGTCAGATGCCAAATTATATCAAATTATACATAAAGGTATTTCCTGTGATTTAATGTATCAGTAAGATATGCATAATTTACTATTTCTACCATATTCTGTACCAACGTATAAAAAAAAAGAAAGTGAACAAAGAAAATGCAGAAAACTTAGCTTATTACCATGAGTATGTCTTTCTACCAAGTTCATTCCAATTCAATCCACTTTAGCAAACTATAGGGACAATTGCCTAATTACAGGCAATTAAAGGTTTTTTGCTATCAGAAGAGGTGACATGTGATATCTGATTTTTAATTATGAATAAATCTTGGTCTATTCATACCTGTAGTCTCCTAATTAACTTCTAAAATATTTATGAAGGGTTTAAGAAAACAGCTCTGAATTTAATTTTATGTTTCTTAAACCATTATAGCAGTCTTGTTAATAGAATAATGGATACTATATGGGGAACTATAAGCTATTTTAATTATCCAGTTATTTGGATATAAAGCAATCCATGACTACTAAGGAAAAGAAAAACGTCTTAGAGAGCAGAATCTCGGCTGCTATAATTTAACATTTAAGTTTATAAGCCTGTTTACTTGTGAATTTCTCACCATAAGAGGTTTTCATGTGTGAATAATATTCTTACAGCAACTGTTATAACAAACTGTAACCCAAGCTATTTTTATGTTAGATTTTTATTTTTTGTTATCATCTGGGGATTAGCAAAAATATCTAATAAATCATATGTGTGCCTAACAATCTATTGTTATTACGTCCATAGATAAAATCCTGTCCATAGATACGTGCTGCTGGAATGTTTATAAATACATGCACATATGCTAGCAAATAACATGGATAAGTTTAGAAATTGATAATCAAATGTCAATATATTACAGCGGCTCAGATTATCAGCAAATGTTTTACTAATGAACAATAGAATACTATGCAATCAAAAAGAAAGGACTTGTATCCCAATCTATAGCATGCCCATACTTTACCCATACTTTTCAAATAGGAAAATGTGAGAATGGGTGTGATGGCAGCACACATTCATTATTTGTGCAGACATACTATTTTCAGCAAGCTAAGTAAAAACATTCAGCAGCAGCAATGTGTGGGAAAATATTTTACATACAAGAGCTCATTTTCATATGGGTTCATTTTTAAAATAATTTTTTTGGAGACTAGGGGGAAAAAACGTCTGGATAAAGTTGATTTTAGCCTAGGTTACTGTGGGGAAAAATACATGCACAGACGCCCAAGTACCACTGAATAATATTGTTTGGTTTTGATGGATCAGATATGCACGTTTGAAAAAAGCATGCCATAAATATTATTTGGTGAGGAAAAAAAATGATCACACAGGATACAATTACAGGTTTTTATTTTGTTCATAAAAAACACTTCTGAAACTGCAGAATTTTTAGTCTGACAGTGTGCACTTGCATACATAAAGCAAATGAAATTCTGAAAGATGAATTCTCCCATTCACAAACAATCTAAAGGGGAAGTATGGAAAAAAGATTATACTGTTTAATGTATTTGTATATAGCATTATAAGAGCTGTGTAAGACTGTATTCTGGTTTTATAGAAATAGAGCTTACCAGAAAATGCTATTATATTCTCAGATGAATCCACTATCATAATAAAAAATTACTACTTTGATTTCAGGGAAATACACCTTCTGCTGATTATGAAACATAAATTCACTTTACCCTTTTGAAATGCATCCAAAAGAGCTGAACCACAGCAATTTTCAGTGGAAATACCAATAAACAACATAGTTTTACATGCATATGTAAAAATTAAATACTCGTTTAAGGCTAAAATGTGACTAAACCTTTTTAAATGGCTTCTCCATTTCACAAACTGCCAACACCTACACAAAATTAGTCAGCATCTAACGCTTTTAAAAAAGCATCAAAACAGCAGCCATAAAACTTTAACCTCATTCTGCCATATGCTTATTCTTGCTATAGTTTTACATGATTTTAGTATCAGTAATTATATTGATACTACTCTATCATTCCTTGTCCGTGTCCTTATCTCTCTTTATGACACTGCATCTACTGTTGGATCTCACTTTAAAACCAATTCACTATAACGGTATCAAACAACGAATAATGCAACTCCACATTTGTACAAAAAGTGCACTGATATTCTCCATGAACATCTCCCACTCTTGCACCACAGTTCACGTGCAAAGGACCAAAAAATTTGTTTGCAAGTTTGGCTTTGCACCATCTGGTTATTTCTATTGAACCTCTTGAGCTTGTTTCCAGCAGGTAATGTCAAGATTTGACTGGCAAACATCTGCAAGTCTGAAACCTCAGTTCATTATCTAATGAAGGGGGAATGAAGAAGTAGTGGGAGAGGGCAGAGGAAAAGATGGGGGACCATCTCCTTTCCACCTTCACAAAGAGGTGCTGAAGCTCTAGTATAGAAGATGAATGAACACTTAACTTCTATATGGTGTTGCAAGACATAGTGACACAAAGTGACTATAGTGACACTTGCTCCATCAATGGTCAGATACAAAATAAGGGATTTGCATATTTTAACAGACATCAGGGCAGAGTCGGGGCCAAGTGCCAAACCCTGCAAACCCCTTTCACAACCTGCCAGTATTGCTTTCTGGAGTGTTTAGATGAGCAATTGCTAATGAAATGAACAAGAGCTGGAGGGAGTCGGCTCTCTGCTTGTGAATCACCAAGGCAAGGGATTACAGGTAACATCTGATAAAGTACTTGAGTGCTTTAGGAATATGTAGTGGGAAGTTCCCAGCACACTTGGCGGTGCCATTTAAGAATACCACTAAACACAGAATAGAGCTTGATTAAAGACAAGTGAGAACATGGCACCAGCTCAGGACTGTTAATTGTTTAATAATGATGATGTTGCAACACTCAGAGAAGCTTTGTGGTACACGTGTGAGTAAACAAAACTTGAAGCCAAGACAGTGTTTTACATGTAGATTATTAATGTATATACTAGTATTAGGTTGATATAAAGTTTCATAAACAAAAAGTAATTTCTGTATGCATATATATATGTGCATATGTACATCTGTATGTGTGTATATATACATATTTCTCCATATATGTGTGTACATGTACATAACAGTGAAGAAAAAGATCTCCTGCAGAGGCACAAATAGATTAATCTTCAAACAAGAATGTGGCATTTGTCTGGGTGTGCGTATACACATCTTTGGTTGCTAGTGACTACAGCTAAATTAGAAACATTTCTAGGACTTACATTTCTTCAGGACCATTAGTCCGTCTGGAGCTCATAGTAGCTGAATAACAAACATACTGCAATGGATAAACCAAACTGCAAAAATAAACTTTTAAAGCCTTGCTGTTTCTCTCTAAAGGAACTTTAATCTGTGCTTTGCCAGTCTGTGTGCTTATTCCTGGCTGTTGAGTAATGCACCAAGCTTGTTTAAAGGATTTAGCAACACTTGCAACCTAAAAATCAATTATATGAAAAACAATAAAAAATATTCTTATTGCGTGCCATTAAAAAAAAAAAAAAAAGATACAAAAGGTTAAGCAGAGCAGCCGGCATCTGCACACTAATGACATGATTGTTATGATAGGTGTTTGCTTTACCCTGGAGTGGTAACATTATAATTCATCCACTGCTGAATGAGTGGGGACAATTAATGCAGTCAATGTGTCCCACGTGTTCCCTGCAGCATTAACAAGGCAGCTCCAGGCCCCTCGGCAGACACGGGGCTGAAAATTGAGCCGGCTCCCCCGTTGAATGTGATCCTGATTACCTCCGCGGGGGCCACCTGCTGCTTCGTGCCTGCTGGTTTTTGTGCGCTGGCCGCCGCTGTCCGCGGGGCCCCAGGAGATCCCCGCCCGGGGCCGCGGGCAGCTGACACCAATCTGTCGAGCTGGGGACTAACAATCGTGCCCCACGGTCCCGGCAGCGACACGCTGTGCTTGGACACGCTGAGCTCGCCACGGGCATGCGAGGGCAGGTATTGCCCCCACGACTGCCCCGCTACTGCAGTGGGTATCTGTGACTGCCTGTGCTGAGATGCTGGAGTTGGTAGGATGCTGGGGGATTTTTCTGGTGTTTAAGATGCTGTGCGATCGTGAGATTGAGAATGGCTGTCACCTGTGTACAGTGGGAGACCAACTGCTTGAGTCTGCATCCGGTGATAGTGGAGATAGTTTCCTTCTTTTTGTCCCAGTGCTCATTAAAGTAAACCCATGAAGCTACTCAAAACCAGGATTGCATATCTGGCCAGCAAGTGATGGGGCCCTCACTGCCCCCTGCTCTGCTCAGGTATTGACAGCTGAGGACCACGTTTGCAACAGCAACTTGGTGCTTTTCATCCTCCCAGCCTGTCTTCAGGGTGAAAGTAAGAGGGTTCCTACAAGGCTGTGATGAGTTATGCAGGTCTGTGCCACTGCAGCTGTGGTCAAAGGGGCACTGTGCAGCAATGTCAGGATCCACACCTGAAAATAGAAGGAGGAATCAAAGGGGAAGAGAGAGGTGAAAGAGCCGAGTGGTGCCAGGTTAGGGCTGCTGTGCTGCACAGTGGAAAACACCGGTTTCATTATTCTGTAGTGTGAGCTTCTTGCACAGGAAGTTTGTAGGGGTTTAGCAATCTGCTTTCCTTTGCCCTCTGCTAAGTGAAGGGCATTTGCTTCATGAATATTCCATTACCCTGCTGTTCTTTGCAAGCCCTCAACCAAGTTTTGAAAATAAACAAGTGTACACACTTCTAGGCAACATCATCCAGGCCTTGCTTTCCTTTTTTTTTTTTTTCTCCTCTAAATAGTAAAAAATGCCAGATGGCTTTTGCATGTAATTCATAATCTCTTAGATAGATCTCACACGCATTATGAAAGTGTATTGCAAATATATCCCAAGGAATTTACCTCTCCTCATGCCAGGCTATTCATCTTCAGTTTACTGATTCAAATTATTTTAAGAAACTCACTTCTTCCTTAAAGCTTTCTAACAAGAGCCTCAAAACTCCTTTCAAAAGTACACTGTTATTCCTGGAGAATATGCCACCAACCAATATTACAAATTTGAGCTCCTATGACTACTTGCGTTACTCTACAAAACAGCTGGAACCTGGCCAGAACCATCTTCTCTATTTGTAGACCACATAGCACAGCTAGCACCTAAGAAATAGAAAACTTTCTGTGTATTATTCACATTAATAATTTGTATTTAACTGAGGCGGGACTCTTTTTGGTATGTATTAGAGTAAATGTGTCATTCATTTAAATGTGCAAGAAGTGGGATTTCAGTTCTGGAGAGATTTTTGTGTTTCCAGACCTTGCTTTTCATTCAAGATGGGCACAAAAATCTTCCTAAAATAACAGCAGAAAAACACAGAACAGATATTTTGGGGTTTTCCCTCTTCTGCACATCTAAGTACAATTCAAATCTGGGTTTTAATCTAATATTTAGCTGATTCAGCCATTCTTATTGTGAGTTGGGGTATCTGAGTTTGCAACTTTAGACTGCTGTCTCTTATTATCTCTCAAGATAATGGAGATAAGAGGACTTACTTGCCTCAGAGAGAATCGGAAGACAGGTATGATTGTTCTCATGAAGGGCTCAGATAACAGCATGTCTGTGTACTTCTAGGTAGACAGAAAAATATTTGGTGGAAATTATCCAAAATAAGTAATAAGGTGACATCATTCAAAATTTGGAGGATAAGAGGAGCAGGGAAAGAAGGTGATTCCTCCACAAAATACTAAAAATAAATTGGTAAGTAAAATACAAGAATGGAAAAAAGAAACTTTTCCTTTTGCTTACAACAGAATATTTTTGTGGACAAAACTAGTAGTTTAAAAGAAACAAAACTGCACCCTGAGAATTGTCACTCATTAAAAATATTTCTCAACTGGTTCCAAAAGGCAAAAAAACTCAAATGCCCTAACTCCCTAAACAGAGCCCACCCACTGAGTTATCTTCCTCCCCAGAGGAAAGATATCATTTTGATGACATAAAAATAATATTAGTGCATGGGATTCAGATTTCTAAGGATATTAGCTTCTTTTCAGCCCTTAATTAATGAACAAATTTAGTTCAGAGTCACAGTGAGAAATTTTTTTACTGTGTGATAACCAATTCAAAATTAATTTATTGGCTTCAGTCTGCTATTCTGATAAAACCACCCTTGCCAAAATTAGAGTAAAAAAACCTGAAAGCAGCAGCCATTGAACTTTGAGCTAGAAGCCATGCTTGGTAACCCCAGGCTGCAAACAATTCCTTTTCTCTAAGGATTGAATAAAAAGTTGGACATACAGTGCTGTATGATCAATTGATTTTACCAGCAGCACAGCTGCCAGTCTGGTCAGGAGGGCCACAAGAAAGGCTATGACAGCACAGTCAGTGCTGGCTCAACCAAGAATGTAGCCAGTTTGTTCCAAAAAATATATCATCACTGCATGGCCAAGTGCACTGTACCATGCTGCAGAGGCTTTGCTCAGGACTCTATTCAGACTTCGCAGTTTAAAAAATAAAAATTCAGTGTGAATAACATTCAGACCTTTATTTTGAACCAAACCCAATTATTTTCCCCAAGATGAGTCAATTCATATTTGTTTTGGCAGGTGCAAAACTAAGTTGAAGAGTGTTCAGCCCCAAAAGCTGCATGAAGTCCTTTTTAAGCTGTCACTGTAGGCCTAGAAGGTCCTAAGAAATGGGAATCTCAAAGTTTCAACAAGTTCCTTACTTCACTTTTGAATAAATTTTGAATGTCTCCCACAAGTTTTTTGCTAAATCCACTCTAGATCCTGGCTTAAGTTTGAATGACCTTTATAAAACTTTTCCCTTAAAAACTTAGCTTCCTCCAGTTTTCTTAAGTATTGAAACCCCTACCTGAATCTTGCAGAGAGTATCAGCTTGGGTTCAAAACATTAAAGATCAGGAAAATACCATTAGCTAATTTGCTCTACCATTAGCAGATGACACCAAGTTGGGAGGGAGTGTCAATTTGCTGGAGGGTAGGAGGGCTCTGCAGAGGGACCTGGACAGGCTGGATAGATGGGCTGAATCCAACAGCGTGAGGTTCAACAAGTTCAGGTGCCAGGTCCTGCACTTTGGCCACAACAACCCCCTGCAGCACTACAGGCTGGGGACAGAGTGGCTGGAGAGCAGCCAGGCAGAAAGGGACCTGGTGGGACTGATTTACAGCCGACTGAACGTGAGCCAGCTGTGTGCCCAGGTGGCTGAGAAGGCCAATGGCATCCTCGCCTGTATCAGGAAGAGTGTGGCCAGCAGGATCAGGGAAGCAATTCTTCCCCTGTACTCAGCATTAGTCAGGCCACACCTCAAGTTCTGTGTTCAGTTCTGGGCCCCTCAACTTAGGAAGGACGTTGAGGTGCTGGAAAGTGTCCAAAGAAGGGCAACAAGGCTGGTGAAGGGACTGGAGCACAAATCCTATGAGGAGAGGCTAAGGGAGCTGGGGTTGTTTAGCCTGGAGAAAAGGAGGCTCAGAGGTGACCTTATCACTCTCTACAACTGCCTGAAAGGAGGTTGTAGCCAGGTGGAGGTTGGGCTCTTCTCCCAGGCAAACAGCAGTAGGACAAGAGGGCACAGTCTTAAGCTGCACCAGGGGAGGTTTAGGCTGGATATTAGAAAGAAGTTCTTTACAGAGAGAGTGATTGGACGTTGGAATGGGCTGCCCAGGGAGGTGGTAGAGTCACTGACCCTGGAGCTATTTAAGAAGAGATTGAATGTGGCACTGAGTGCCATGGTCTAGTTGACAGGGTAATGTTAGGTCAAAGGTTGGACTTGATGATCTCAGAGGTCTTTTCCAACCTAGTTGATTCTGTGATTGTTTGAATTGCTTTCATGTTTTTCAACTCACTTCTTGGAGTGTCCAGTTTGTGGAGTAAAAGCATCTTTGTTGTAATTCAGTGAACGTCAGCTATTGGATTCTTCCCTGTGTGGTTACACAAGACACCCGTACAGAGGTAACCTTTGTCAGTCAGGCATAGTCCTGCCTCCATAATGCCCATTTGATAAATTATACATGGGTACCTAATGTAGTCTCATAAATTATTATAAGCTCTTACAGCCCTGTGTTTTATGGTGATATGTCATGGCACAGGAGCAGACAATATATTGTCCCAGAAGATGCCATGGACTCTGAGATGGCATTACAAATTCTGCCAGTATAAAATAACAAATTAAGAGCTCTAAAAGTAGAATACTTGACAACGCCTCCCTTAATTGAAGAAAACGCTCCTAATGAAAGTGAGCTGTTGCAGCAATCGGTACATCGGTGAGTGAGAGACAGGGTTTGATTTAGGATCCCCTCTGGCTCTCTTGTTCCCCAAGCAATCAGGAGGAGCTTTGAGTGCTCAATCCCTAGGGAAAGGCATGCCTTACATCACTTACCAACCACGCCTCATATGATTAAGGGGAGAGGTAGAAGCCTTCGAAAGGATTTTCATCCAGTCCTTCCTCACTAGGAGGAGGCTGAATAATGTCTTCAAACTGTGGACTTAAAAAATATCTAGAAAGGTGGGATGAAGGGTGAGTGAAATCAAAGAACTGAAAGATGCAATAGCCATATCCTGTCCCAGGGACAAAATGCAACAGGAAAATTTAGGATCACTTCAAATGGGTCTGCTTTTTATCTCAAGATTAATATTAATCATTTAGGATGCTGCTCTCCAACATATGTGACCGCTATACATAGAAGGAGCTGTAACACAACACTCAGCAAAAGTTACTATTCAGTGTCAGAAGGGCTGTGACAACTGAACCTAGGGACTCAAGTTTTCTTTCTCCACTCAAGTGCAAAAGTGATGATGCTCACAAAGGAATAACATTTAATTTGAGAAGCCTTAAATTATCTGAAATGCATAGTATGATGGAAATATCTATTTTAAATGTTATCATACCTTAGGATTTAGATGTCTTTTTCTTTTAAAGAATATTTAACATCTTACATCAGAGGCACATTGATTTTCATCCAATTTTTCCCAAACACATTTAAGCTGTACAGCAGAACTTCAAGACTTATGCGGCCTTAAAGCTAGGAACTGTAAAACAACAGCAGTTAAAATAGTTGCCTACACTTTTTAGTAGACAACTTTCTTTTCCCCTTTTTTCTTTTCAAAATCTTTTATTTCAAGGGATTTTTTTTCTTGAAAAAGAAATCAATATATTTGATTTATATGTGAAATGTTACAGTTTTGAGAACAATCAACTGTTTTCAGGGTAAAATGTACTTTTCCTTCTCTCTTTATATATATATTTTATTTTCTCTCTCTCTATATATATATATAAATCACTTGTGTCCTTACATCTTAGGCTATTGTAGAGGTTTGGGGGATTTGTTCTTCATAGACGGTTTCAGCTGAATGCTAGCTGACTTTGCTATCTAAAAAGAGCAGTTTTTTTGACAGTGTGTGAAGTGACTGTAATCTTCATTTTTAAGCACCTCAGTGCTTTAAAACTTGGGTGGCAGATCCTACCTTACAGTATGTCAGTGGATATCTGATTTGTGAAATAAGGACCTGCATATTGTTTGGGTTGCTTTTTTATTAAAACACCATGGCAGTGAGTACTATAATCAGCCAATGGTACTTTTTAGTAGGAGCAGATGTACAGAGTTTGGTCATTAGAAATGAGATGGTTACCAAGGTAAGATAATGGGGTAAATATGGAAATTAATAAAGTAGCAACTAATGATGATAGATGGATGGTTAGGAAATATTGTATCTGAAGACTTTTAGGCTGCTACCCAAAAAATAAACTTATCATCTATTACTGGTACAAGAAACACCTGAAGTACAAAGATTAGTGCTTATAAAGCCCTTGTACTGTCTACTCTTTTATATGGGTCTGAATCATGGGTCATCTACCGCCATCACCTGCGACTCCTCGAACGCTTCCATCAGCACTGTCTCCATACAATCCTAAACATCCACTGGACTAATGTGACTAATCTTGCCATCCTTGAACAGGCAGGGGTCACCAGTATTGAGGCCATGCTGTTGAGAACTGTACTGGGCAGGGCACGTTTCCAGGATAGAGGATCACCGCCTCCCTAAGACTGTGCTTTATGGTGAATTTGCCACTGGTTGCTGCAATAGAGAGGAGATATAAGGAATCTCTGAAACAACACTTCAGGTTTGGCCATATTGACCACCATCAGTGGTCCACTCTGGCCTCAACTCGAGAGACATGGAGACACACCATCTATAACGCTGCTGCCTCCTTTGAAAACTCACGTAGAATTAGTCTCGAGGAGAAAAGACAATGCAGAAAGAACTGTGTCTTGTCAATACTGCCTAAGGAGAATCTTAGCTGTGCCTTTTGTACCCAAACTTGTCTATTCCGCATTGGCCTTTTTAGCCGTCAACGTGCTTGTAGCAAGTGTGGGTAGAGCCCTTCCCATATCTTCGTTCACAAAGCTTGGCCATGATGATTACTACTTTTGTAATAAAGAAACTTGGATCCAAAAAGGAGTGACTGACATAAATTCAGTGTTGACAAATGCCTTGACATTTCTTGGCTGTCTTTTGTGGATTAGCCAATGCAAGTACTTGACAGTCACTCACCAGGAAAAAAAGGTTTAATAAAAGGAATAATTTGATCAAAAATAATTGTAGCAGGGTACATATTATACCATGCTTAATGCCATCTTAAAGAGCAGTGCTTCATGTGCTGGATTAGTTAATAGTGGAAAAAAAGCTAGGTGAGTAGAACCATCCTTTTGATGTCATCTGCTGAATTTCTGGCAAGCGCAGATGACCCATTCTTCAACGGCTGAACACATTCATCCCAGGACTCACTGCAGCAGTACCACTGAGGTAAAGAGTGGTACATGCTGAACTAGTAGCCAGTGCTGCTGGGCAGGCCATGGGTGCTGCCACGGAGCCTCCAGGGTGCCCAGCCCATCTAGCATCTCACTGTTAGCCAGGGAGAGCCCCTGATGTCCCTACCCCACTAATCCTGACCATGGATGCTGACACCAGTTTAGCTGTTTGACTGTTTACTAGCTGCTGATGTTGATACAGCTGTTTTGACAGCATGGTCTGTCAACATGGGAACATCAACAATGTGCAAATAAGTGAAGAACAATGGGAGACCAGGAGGCTGTGGCGAAGAAAGGAGACAGCGTTAGGCAATACTGATAATGTTGGCTATTGTGTCAGCCCCTGCCTGAACACAAACCAAGTGGATGGAGACTTAGACCAGGGAAGGATGCTTGGCCATCAGACCAGGATGTACACATGATGAGAAAATGCAAGGCTAGGCTGCCCTGGTGAATATTTGGCAAAGGTAAGGAAGAGTTTAAAAATGGGCAGTGACCACCATCTAATTACATTTTAAGTCTTCTTCAGGATAAATCTATGAACACTTGACACAGTGACATTGGAAAAAGAATTTCACTTTGGTGGGTTTTTTTTTGTTAATTTGGCTTTGTTTGGTTGATTTTAGGGGGTTTTTTTCCCAAATGAGGAAATTAGTCTCAGTGACCTCAGGTAGCTCCCACTGACATTAGATCCTTCCATTGACTTCAAAAGAAATTACATTGGGCCCAAGCAGCCTAGAAATGAAAGTGCACAGAAAAAAATCAATTTGCTGAAATAGCATGTGTCATGACTGTCTGCTATAAAAGCAAAGGCTAATAACAACAGAGGGCTGCTTAGCTGTCTTCTAAAAGATAGTGTATGAAGAATAGATTCTCTGTTTACAAATACACTGTATTTTATAAGAATATAAAACATAGGCCTGAAGTGAGACTTCAGTGGTTCAACCAGAGGTTTCCTATCAGGTTTCCATGACAGCTACAGGACAGTTAGTCAGACTAAACTGACCTACAGAAGTTCTAAAAAAAGCTGACCTGCAGTATCTGTACGGAAGTTGCTTTATATGACAGGTACCTACAGTCAGTTTTACCAGCATATACAGGCATCATGACAACTGAAATTTCATTTCCTAGTCTGTTTATATTCAGAAACAACTAGCTAGGCAATTCAACACCAGCAGCTTCATCCAACAGAGTGTTTGTTTCTGCTCATGATAACATTCTGGGGTTTTGTTGGGGTTTTTTCATATTTTCTCACTAAAAATGCTGATGATGATTTTGCCAATTTATTGTCCTCTGTGAGTGGTCTCTCCCTACAGCAGAAAGGGCTCAGTTACCTTATCTTCTTCGAAGGCTGATATACCTCAAGGGACTCAAAATTCATGCAGCTGCATGAGACCCGCAATGAGTAAAGGAACATCACCATGGTGGGATTTACAGCCTCCTCTGACCACTATTAAGCACCAGTTCAACAAATATAAGTTACAGTCACAGGTGGGAGGCAGCTAGAAGTGTTGGAAGCTTGTTAGAAAAAGCTGCATATCCCCTTTTGCTGTGATGATGCTGTAATGCTGCAGTACACAAGCATATGAGTGCAACAAAAAAACCCCAGATGTAGCAAAAAGCACTATGGTCTGCAAGGAAATTCAGAACAAAAAACATGTCAGAAACTGCTAGAAAAATATGACAACATTGGGCCAAACTTTCTGTTGCTTACTTGCAGCTTTACAATATTTTTTTTTTAAATTTCAGAATTCAGTTATTTTATTTCTTAAATATGTTTCAGAGCCTTAACACATCTAATAACAGCAGATCAATAGGTTCATTGCCCTACAGTGTATCACAGCACCAGCAAATACCTATGTTATGAAACTAAGTGAATTTACTGGAGTGTAAACCCCCAGTGAGTTGTCTGTAATCAGCCAGCAGGCCTTCAGGGCAAGAGAATTAATGTATTTTAATATTTTAGGTTATCTTCCATATGGCATAATGCTATACCCCATCTGTATATGTGAGTGTGCAAACAAATGTAGGAGGATTTTTTCCAGAAATAATTTTCCCTTAGTGGAAGCTCACCTGCCTTCTAATGTTTTTTATCATCTACTCCTTCAAACAAACTCAGATCAAAACTTGGAAGACCATGAGTCTACAAATAGCATTAATGTCTGTAGAGCTGAACTAAATTATTTCAGATTTTTTCTCTTTACTGTGCTGAAATGCCTATTATATTCTATTTTAAAGGACTCGGCCATTTAAAAAACAAGGCATCCTTAATAGAGACTTTTTTGTGGACCCTATCACTGAATCACAAACCAGCATGTTCAAGGCTTAATAAAATCATTGTCACATAACTGTGCTGAGGAAGATTACCTCTAAAGTATCCCTTTGTGGAAATACTGGCACAACAGTCATCAGCCATATGGTCTCCAGTTGACTTATTGTACTCCCAAACACAATAGTGAGAGCAGGTAAAAGGTGATGTCAAAAGAGAAAAACATATACACATTCATATTTATATAGGCATTTATATTGATTAACATGGAGAATTACAGAGAATTTCGAATAGCTCTTTGGAACAGTTGTGGGTTGGTATCTTGGTTTTAAGACAACTGTACTATTTAAATTTGGAATCAAGAGAATCTCCACAAAATACAGAAAAGGGAGCAATAGCTCTTTTATTAAATATATATATATAAGTATATTTACATATATATATATATACGATAAAACACAGAACACAGAGCAGTAACTCGGGAACAAGTGGAACTTGCAGAGAACCCCTCTCCCATTGGGGGCAGTTCTAACTCTGGCCGGCAGGAGGCACCAGCACGGCCTGGGGAGACCAAGGGGGAGCTGTGACCCAGTGAGGGGTCCCGTGGCCACAGCCATGGTGGGCACGACAGCGGCGCGGGCAGTCCAGGGCCTTCCACAGGCTGTGCAAGGGAGGCCCTCTCACTGTTACCCGAGGTGCAGGGTGGGGAAAGAAGCTCCTTCGCCAACAGCGGCTGTCTGAGGGTCCAAGGTGGCTCCGGCGGTGACAGCAGGGGTGATGCACTGATACTGGACGGTGACACACCCTGGCCCGGAGTTGGGAGTGAGTTGGAACCTCCCAGGAGCCGCGGCAAAGGCCGTGCGGGACAGCAACCAGGCAGCAGAGCCCAACAGCTGTGTGGAAAAAAGGACGGGCTCGAGAGGCGTGCGCTCAGCCCCACCGGGTCGGTTGCAAAGCAGCAGCAGCCAAACCCAAGCAAGAGAGAGAGGGAAGAGGGCCGTGCCTCTTTCGCACGTGCTTTTCGTATTTCCCGTTTTCCCGCGATGCCTTCCCTCCCACCTGCCCCCGAGATTGGCCCGGCCATGTATGGCGGCACCACCCCCTCGCCCTTCACCGCCTTTCTCCCTCTCCCCGCCCTGCGACAGCAGTCGCAACCGCACGGACCCCCCGCGCCCCTGGAGCCGCTCCCCGCGGAGGGCGGGGGCGGGAAGGAGAGGAAGAAGGTGCGCAATGCCCAAACCCAGAGCAGTTGGGATGTGGAAAAAAATTCCGGAAGGATTCAAATCCATAACAGGTGGCAGCAGAGGGGAGTAAGCATCCCATGCCGAATCCTCGTGTCTTGATCAATGATCGGGATTTCACCTATTTCACATCCTCGAGTGCCCCGCTCTTGGCTTACGCAGGCCTGGTGTGCACTGAGCTCAGCAGCTGAGGTGGCAGTGACAGCTCTGGCAGGGGACCACACAGGTTTCTCACATACGGCTGCATCAGGCCGAGTGAATCTCCTGTCAGAAACTCGAAGGAAGTAATTTTAGCATCGACATTAGATAATGTCCACCATTAAAAAATGTAGGGTGCTAATGATTTAAATTCAGTCTCACTTCAAAAGTTGTATAAACTAGGACAGCAACACCCTGTATTTGTGCCTGCAGTAAAATATTGTTAAAAAACAGGCTTTTTAAGTGAGAGTCTGCAACACCAGCAGCACTATCATGGATTCAGGAAGAAGGATTGCAGCCTGAAGATCACACATCAGCTGTCATATGCCTTTGTAATTGAGGTATTTTTTAATACTTCAAGAAAAAATAAACAGCATTATGTGTTTGATCTCTGCTTCAGAGAAGAAACAAACCACAGAGACTTAAAGAGTGGCATTATTAACTAGCACTGTTGGATAAATGCCTTTATGAAGAAAGAAAAACTTTTAAAATTAGTTACATAATAGACCACCTTTTGTAGCATGTTTTCTTCTGAATCCTGAAATTAATAATGCATTGCTGATATTGCAAAAAACTCATTGAAGCAGCGGTGCTGTGAAGGGGAGGGTGGAATTTACAGGAGAAAATTCCCTTTCCTGAGACATGCTGTGTCTAGGTAAATACATGAATTGTCTTGGTGGCAATCATGAAAAAAACCAATGTTTTTAAAGATCTTTCCTCTTTAATGTTGGCAACTGAAGAAGTGAGTTTCACAGATGCAGATGTACTGTCAGGAAAATAGAGACTGTGAGGGGCTTCCATGAAACGCCGTTAGCACCATGTGGCGTGACAAGCACTTGTGTGCGCTGCTTCTCTAAGGTGTGTGTACCATGGTGGTACAGCCTGCACTGCCTCTGCTCCTGGTCTGTGTGAGGAGTTACCTGCAGCACAGTGATGCAAGTCAGCAGCAGCCTCAAATTTTGTAGAGCTGAAGAGTTTGGTGACAAAGTGGGAAGCAAGCAAAAGCCAGCATGTGCTTTCAGAAGAGGTGTTCAAATCAGAACAGAAGATAATATTTACAGAATTTTGGGGGAGCAATCAGGGGAACTTAGCATATCAAATGCTTGAGCCCTATCACCTAATCATACACCTAAACCATTCCAACTCATGTCAATTTAGGCCATGTCCTCTGCATTCCTCAAAGCCCTGAGCTCATCTTTCGGCTTGTTGCTACACATTTTTGCATAGACTTCCTTGAAATGATTTTTCAAATTCCTTGTTTTGGGTTGTTGAACCCAACGAAATGGGTTATGCATTCACGTTATTCATCTATGTGTCTCTGTTTCATACATTTCCCAATCCTTCTTAATCTAACTTCTGTTTTTAGTGGTCAAGTACAACTGTCATGCTAACTTTTTTCAAAACCAAAATAAGCTAAGAGAGAGAGAGGTGTGGACGTTTTTGCCACATTTCTTTCTTAACTAAACTAATGTCACTGGCTTCTTTTCCACATATCCCATCATTTATAGTTCTCTAGTTTTTGTTGATTTTTTATATCTAAGAAAAAATGTAACAGAGAGAAAAAAATAAAGTAATGTAATAACACAAAAATATAGTGTGAATCTACAGTGCATGGAAAGTTCATGCTAGGATCAAAATTATCAGTTACAATTGCAGTTTTCTCAAAGCAACTCCCAACCCACTGCTACATTTACATTTGATCAGTTTTTAAGTGTGCAAACTATTAAAAAAAAGGGTTCCTTACGAAAAGTAAGGATGCAGGTCGGAGTTTGTTTCATTAACTTCACAGCTTGACACTGACAGTTGTAGCTGCGATTTTTTGTTTGCTTGACTTGAAAACTTGCCTTTAATTTTGCCTTTTTCTTGGACTAGAAATGTTGTCTGTTGAGATGTTTTTCAGAAAAATAGCTTGAATTCTGGAAGTTGATGATGATCCTCTCCCTATTGATGCAGAGCACTCTAAGACAGTTCTTGGAGCATGTACATTCACCTCTATGTGAGAAGTGTTCCTTTGAACATACATCTACTTACACAGCAATTCTAATGCAGTCTTTCATAAGAAATGCATATACATATACCTATATATACACACACATGGTTTTTTTTGTCTATTACTTTTTTTTGTCTATTATTTTTTGTCTGCACTGCTTTCAGAATTTCCCTTCCATTGATCAAGGAATCAATGGGCAAAAGAACAACATCTTATTTATCTTTAGAGAAACTTCAAGCATATCATAGACTTGCAAATACACAATGCCAAATAATTGATAATGAATATGTATATTGGGAACTGAAAAACAAAGTGATTCTCATGGGGATTCTAAAGTAAACTGAAATTAAAATAAGAGAGTGATCCAAGCAGTAAAACTGAGCAATCTACTGCTAAATACTAAGGGTTTCCTCTGCACTGTATGCAAATTGATATTCATTAATTTATATTCACAACTTTTCTACAGGTTGTATACTTTATTATTACAGAAATTGAAGCAGCAAAAGGAGGGAGGTTCACAAGATCTAACCCTAAAAAACAAAGAAAGCAATACTCAAACACAGATTCCAGTTCAAGAATTCCTGGCCTGACCATCATTGTATCTATGTCAGTGCAAATGAACTGGAACAGTGCTGGCCTAACACAAAAGCAGCAGGAGAACTACAGCTACCTGTACAGGTTCCATAGAAAGAATACACTGCTCTTTCCACTGCCAGCTGAAAGAGTATGCAACCAGGATGGAAGTAATGTGCCTGTCTCTCTTTTTAGTCTGGTTTTTGTCTGTCTTCTACACAAATCTCACATTATCTTCTTTTTATTACTGTAAATGGCAGGAACTATGCTTGTTTTTATGATTAAGACTTTTGAATCATGTTTTATTGGCACCAACACCTACTTGTTCAGTGGCCTGAAGTAAGATAGCCAAATGGGCTGGATGGGATTTTCAAGCATATGAGGGCTGTATTTTATAAACGTCTTTAGAAATCTGAGGATACAAAGAGACATACAGTTCATTGAAGGACACATATTTTATCAGCTCAAGTACTTATCAAGATTCTCCAAGGCAACTCATTTTCATGTTTTAGGAACTAAGTGCTAGAAAGGGTTAAACACTTTAGGTAAAATGGTTTTCCATCTGCAAATGCATTTTTTTTTTTGTCAGATTCAAAGCATTTCACAGAGATGTGGCAAAGTGTTATAGCATTTCCTACAATTAAAATTTAAACTAAATTGGATTGATCTTATCTCATTATAGTAGAAAATATTTCATACAAATAAAGGGAAAAGTCTAACTTTAATCTTTTCTTACTGTTAATTTTCAAAATTTATTACATACTCAATGCTATAGAAAGATAGACAACAAGAATAACTATGTTACAATATTAGCAAACAACATGGTAATTGAATGTGTTGGTGCTTCCAAGGTGAAATTTTGGTTGTAGGGGAAATTTTAAATCTTTTTTCTTTAATTTCATATAAAAATTAAGCTTCAGAGTTTCCTAAGCAAAGAGAATCTTTTAAAAACAGTTCTAATAACATCTCTGAAAATTAGAGCTGGCTTAACTCTGTAGACTTTCATGTTCTTTGTAATATTCCTACAGACTTAAAAGGAATCAATTAGCTTAATGCTAAGGATTTTTAAAAATCTCATTCTCTTTTTGTTCACAGTCCGTATAATGGGGAAAGTGATTAGAGTGTCTATACTACAGAGGTATTCTGAGGTTTTAATTAAGTTCTAGGAATTAATTCAGGGTCCTGAGATGGAAGAAATGGAAAGAAATAACTACCTCATGTGCTGGAGATTCTGGCTGCAGACTGTGAAGCTCTGGCCTCTTTTATCACTTGAAAATATGGAACTTTTAACTACCAACAGTATGATCTGGAGCCGAATGTCTTTCTAAGTTGTGAAAAATGGAAAAATCTTTGCATATTTAGAAATCTCTTTGCTCATGTTTTGTAATGAGATGTCCAGTAATCTGTCTTCAGTTTTTAATATTAGTGTTCACTAGGATATTTTACTCAGCCACTTGATGTTCCTCTAACTGCTCAGTCTTCTTTCCATCTCATTAGACCTCCTCATTTCAATAATAACACAGAAACTTTTATGTCTGATTTTTTTTATTATTTCCACTGGTGCCTTTAGAAATACTGTTCTTGTCTGAGTATGGTCAAGACTAACATCCATATAAGCTTGGGTATTGGTGTGCATCCTGGTACACTTATTTGTAGTGGAAGAATGATTTAGTGTTGCCTACAGAGAAATGTCAGCCCTGTAAAATCTAAGTGCAAAAGCCTTGTGTGATTGGAGAGCGTGGGAGAATAGCTGCTACTCCTTCTTTGCTGATCCTTCTAGGAGACACACTAGAGATGGCACACATCCTCCTGCTTTTGTGAGGACATCGCTTTCATATAATCCCCACGAGGCAAAGGTAGATCAAAACTGCTGCATATACCTCCTTTGGATTAAGAAGGCAGGGTCTCTTAGAAGTAGGCATTTGGGAAACCCCACAGGAGATGGGGAGTTCTCTGAGCCACTACAGAGATGAGAGTGAGTGATAAACCAGATTATTATTAGACATGGCACTCAGTCAGGAGGCTTTCACTCAGTCAACATATGACAGTTGTCACCCTGCTCAACAAGTAAATTAAATGAGGTGTGTTTTATCTGCAAACTGAAAGCACATGCCTACATGATGCACACACTGAGAAAAACCTTCGCAGCCATGCGTAGTCAGCTGGGTTTGGAAAGTTTCTAGAGAACCTCGTCCACTACTTGTAATGTACAAAGTTAGACAACTCTTATTTTCCTTTCCAGTGGATTTCGATACTCACTCTGCTTCCACTCTGAACCTGACACTATCATTTCTGAATGAAGATATTTCTGTATTAGTAATGACCCTAATCTCAGATCTCAGCTGTGTGTGTTTTGCCTCTGGGCACATTTCCATTTGTTTGGTGGTAAAGTACCTATCACATAGTATCTCAGGGACCACTGCCCCTTACAGCATCCCTTGTCCCACCTCACATAATACCTCTAATCACTGGCTGTTACTGCCTGATGGGGCAAGCGGGACATAGCAAGACCATGGGCAGTACCCAGGGACAGGATGCGATGGGCAAGGCTAGCACACAGCTGCAGCAGTGTCACAAAACAGAGGAGTACGGGCCACCTCAGCAGGTGTTAATGGGTTATGAAGGGGTCATAACTTCTGGTTAAAACCCTTTCTTGCTTCTTTGGTCAATATGTATCTCTAGTACTTTTGTGATCAAGCAAGTTGAAAAACCAGTCTGCTTTAAATGGGTTGCATTGCTTTGGGTAGAAAGTGCAAAGCATAGTATCACACAAATACAATGGAGTTTTGAACATTAAAACAAAGGTTGGCCAAATATTGTCCAAAGTCTAAGTTTTCTACTCATAAAATACGTGGTGAGAATTAAAAAAAAAAAAAAAGTAGCTGTTGGTTAGTTGCATTCTGAATGAACGGCATCTAAGAAATTTAAATTTATAAGTGGAAAATTAGAAAAATGTCATCTAAAGGACTATTTTCATCTTGTTCTTCTAGAGTATAAAACCCTTGTGAAAATAAAACAATATTGTTAAAAACGAGAATAGGTACCACTTTAGAAATGCAACAGCAACAAACAACTGTAAAATCTCAAGTTTCTTGTGCTGCTGACTATAAAATACCTAATGGGCATAACATGAAATGTTATTGTTTTCATTTGTCCTAAACTGGTTTATATAATATCACAGTTTCGTACACAAAGTGCATATACGGGGAAACAGACAAAATAGTCCCTACCCCCAGATCTTCTGCAGTGTTGGTTTGTTTATAGTCATAAACTGTCATATTTTATGTTCATCAGGGTAAAAGTATGCTACAAATTTCAAGTCCCTCCATGACTAAGTTTATCTCACAAAATGAGACCTTTGCATGATTGGGGCAGTATGCCTACACAATGTAAATAGATGCTAAGACAAAGCAAAAAGTTTCTTTGAGCTCTATTTCATTACTGTGATGTCAGACATGACTTCAGTACTGCAGAGCCCTTACTCTGCAGGCACCTCTCCTTCTATTTTTTGCACGGCATTTAGTTACTCTGTCCAGAGTGGGCAAATAAAAACCAAAAAAACTTTCAGTCTAAACAATTTATCCAAAAGCAACAATTCAGAATGTAAAGAGTGGATCTCCTGTTTGTGCAGTGTGACTGGGAAAACTTTGAAGTTTTTCCTGTCTGTTCCCTCTTCCTCAAACAATCTCCCAACCAAACATTTATGGTTATTCAGTTGACAGCCAATAAATAGCAAAGTGTTTGGGGGAAATCTGTAGGTTTTTTTGAAAGAAACCTATAAAAGAAAGAGGTGCAGGGAGAGAGAGGAGGAGAGAGAGCGTAATCTGTACACCATCTGTTGCCTAGTGCAATTCATGCTGACACAGAGCTTTTTGACATTTTATACCTTGAATGCAAGCACATAGATCATTTCTACCTTGTACTTTTCCCGTCTCATTATCGGAATTTATTCCCTCGCTTTGTTGTTGGTGGAGTCCCTATTCTAATTGTTTCTTACATGTGCTGTAAATCTGTCCTCCAATCAGTAAAGCCCTGGAACATGAAACTGAGACCTAGCAATTTCCTTTGCTTACCAGTGCATCTGCTGAAGCGTAGTGTTGAAATAAAATAAAACATGTTTGCACTCTTTTTCTATCATACTGTAATGTGCCTTTCATTTCGCTCAAGGAATTTTTAATATTCAAGCCATACCCTGTGCATGAAGTCATTTCCCTTCAATATAATTGTAATGGTAATACGCATGGCCTAACTGGCAGTGGCACAGCTGGCTGCTTGCCACAGCTGAGCCTCTGACTCAAAGACTTTAATTCTGTCATGCCTCATCTGGTTTTATGTACTCTTTTGTACTTAGTTCACAAATTTATTCTAGAGTATCCATTGAGATGGGCAGGCCATTGACTTTTCTCTAAAGATTGCACACTAAACTAATGAAGGGTACCAAATATGTGCATTGATAACCTGAGTGCATTCTGAATAGAAATCAGATTATAAGTCAATGTGCCTGTGTGGTCAGGACTTATTGACAGTTGCTTAGACCCTGATTGTACAAAGATTTAGTGGAAGCGCATAAAGGTAAGCATAGACAGAAGTCTTGCCTCATCACTGCCTGCAGGATCTGCTGTCACAAGTGGCAAGCGGCGCAGGGCCTGCACAAGCTACATTAGCAGCTTGTTACCCCACAGGACCATTTAATGAATTAATAGTGGTGTTTTGTTTTGAAGGTTTTAATTAACTGAGTCTTTCTGGAAAATTGTGATGTGACTTCTGCCACAAGGAGCTTTAAAGTCTCCCTTCAGGTTTGTTTTGACTTACAGGGTCAGAATAAAGGTATGATGTCCTGATGCTTTATGCACCTACCATCTTTCCCTGCATCTTTCCCTGCATCTATCCCAGAGCTCAAAATGAATGCCACCAAAGCAAGGTTCTATGTTTATCTTTCTGCTTTCATCCCCTTCTGCTTTCACTAAGACCTTCCATCTTTCTCCCTCTAATCCCCCTAAAAAAGAGTGATTGTTTCAAGAAGCCAGAATATCTGAACCCTGCTTCCAATTACTCACTGCAAATATACTTCAAATGATGGTTACCATCTTCATCCATCCTCACCTTTCAGAGTCTGCTGTTTGTCTCCTCTCTATTTGTCCGTGATAACTTAAAAGATTTGCTTTTGTCTATAAAGCTCAATGCACATCTACCGAGTTACAAGAGCAATAAAGTGTTATTTACCAGGTTTATGGATCATTCACTTTCAGTCTATCGTTCAAATGTAAGCCCCCTCTGAAAGTTAAAAGCTGTTGGTGTGAATCGATTTGGACTTCATTTTATGCTAGCTGAAATCAATGACCAAGCTTGTTTCTTGCTGTGGAAGAAAGGTCTTACTAGATTCACACACTGCAGATTTTCTTGTTTTGACAAGTCAAGCCATAATGCTGAAAAAATGTTATTTGAACAAAGAATTTCATTCAACTTGAGGTGAAACTTCTTTTGTTAATTGTATGTTAGTTGTAACTATTCTAAAATAATGAAGTGAAATCCAAAAGAAAATGTCAATTCAAAATGGAAAAATATGACTTTGGGGGAAAAAAGTTGTCTTTCCCCCCAAAAAATTCTCATACTTGATTTTTATTTAGAAAGAGTTTGATCTTCTTTTAAACTCACTTCTTTGTTTTTTACCTTTTGTGGAAAAATTATTGTTCTAGATTCTTTTACAGGATTGAGGAAGTAAGAAAATACAGTTAGTAACTGTAAAACAAATTAGTTCAGTCAACCTCATATATACTACCACTCTCAAGTGGTGACTCAGCCAATCTGCTGTATAGATCACCTCTGATGTATGTTGGGATATAGGAGTAAATAAGCAGATAGAAAAGAATATTGGTACCTTGTCAAGTCTTGCCCTGATAAGAAGCCAAATGTAACCATAGTCTACTAGTAAGCTAAAGCTCACACATATCCTTGGTTTAGGAAAATAGCATCTCAGCCCTTTCAATAAAATATTCTGCTGTTCTCTTTTGAGAAAAGCAACTCTTTTGGGGAAGAGCAACTACCACAAACAA
Source organism: Calyptomena viridis (assembly GCA_013390005.1). Lineage (NCBI taxonomy): Eukaryota > Metazoa > Chordata > Aves > Passeriformes > Eurylaimidae > Calyptomena > Calyptomena viridis. The sequence continues at coordinate 77,102 of WEIV01002512.1, forward strand.
GCAAAAAGTTTTCTAATTCGAAATCTAGGAGCTGTATATGGCTGACCTAAGAAGAGGAGACTGAGGAGAGACAGTCTACAAGTTCCTCTTGAGGGGAAAAAAGGGCGCAGACACTGATCTCTTCACTCTACTGACCAGTGATAGGACCCATGGGAATGGCCTGAAGTTGTGTCAGGAAAGGTTTAGGTTGGATATTAGAAAAAGATTCTTCACCCAGTTGGGCACTGGAACAGGCTCCCCAGGGAACTGGTCACAGCACCAAGCCTGACAGAGTTCAAGAAGCATTTGGATGATATTCTCAGGCACATGGTGTTACTCTTGGGGATGGTCCTGTGCAGGGCCAAGAGTTAGAATTGATGATCCTTGTGGGTCCCTTCCAACTCAGCATATTCTGTGACTCTGTGAAAACTCCCAATTTAAGGGCTTAAATTCTCAAAAATTCATGCCAATTTTCATTTAAAGCATTTTTTTGGTTTACTTACACACTTGGAAAATCAGACAATTCATTCACATACTTCAACTGCTAAGGACCTAATTATAAGCATTTAGTTTGCAGACTCTTGATTCTCCTCTCCACTGTGCCAATCTTTTGTCCTTCCTTCATCTCAAAAGAATCTAAGTTCAGAGTGCATGCCAAACAACCACTTTCCTAATCTTCCTGATAATCCATGCAACTGACTGAAATGGTAATGAGGTACAGGAGTTACATTTGCTGAAAGCACAAAAAAAATTATTTAATGCCACCCCCATTTCTGAAATAATATCCTGGCCCATGCTGTTCATACATACCCATGTCAAAGGTAGCCTAAGGAAAAAAAACCACTCGTGCCTCCAGTACGTGCTTGGGTTTAGAATTTTCCAGGCCCTGTTTCTCTGTTCACAATTTATTTTCTTCATATCAGCTTTAAATATGAAGTAGGTTCACAATGTTTACTTAAATTTTTCAGTTTTTGAAAATAGTATTGCAAGCATATGATTCTCATAAAGCATTTTGTGCAGGGAGAAAAGTAAGCCTAGAGGCAAATCCTGTAACTCTCCAGACTGTAAAGACAGAATGATGACAAATTGTATAAATATGTGCAAATTGTCCAAATGATGTCATGTATCCAGGCTTGCAAAAGTCAGGAAGAATACTTGAGCCTAAGGTCAGAACAGACTCTTTCTTTGAATAAAATTGAGCAATTACACTCAATTTGCTTAAATTTATCACCAAGAAAAATGTTTTGTTTAATCTTAATCTTCATCTTATTTTTCAAGCATTTTAGAACCTACTGTATTACTACACCAGTGAAGGCCCCCAGTAAATTCAGGAACAGCCTGATAGCAGCATGCATTAAGCAGGCTGCCTCTTGGAAAGGATTGGTGAAGTAGGGCAGCAAACCTGTGACCTATTACATGAAACTTCTCAATGCAATTTAAATAGAAAATTACAGACCCTTGTAAAGGTGCTTTTTTTATTTGAAACAAGCAGAACTTTAGATTACTTTGGAAAATTGAATATTGAAACTTTCTGGGGCTAGACGACAGCTTTACACTCTCTGGGCTCCAACTGGTCTGTAAATGCTTATACTGAAGTCTTTTTGATTTACATCACACAGGTCTTCATTTCTGTCTTCCTCTTTCTCCCCCTCTCTCCCTCTCCTCCCTTCCTCTTTCAGTATTGAGGTCAACCTTCTCCAATTATTTGCCTGCAAACCATCGCTTTCTTCAAGTTTTCCCATTTACATTACATAGGTCGGTGTCTCCTTGGGTCAGGCTGCTTTACCTTTCACTGCATCTTTTTCTCACTTTCCAATGCTTTGCTTCCTCTCTGGTCTCACCCTCCACCCCAGCCCTTCCAGATCTGGAAAGAGCAAATTAGTGTAAAAAGGAAAAAAAAATTGATGGTTTCTGCTTTCCTGACAAACTCATTCTAGCCACAGCTACTGGAACATCGGTCCAGCTGAATGTGCAGGTGTTTAACCATGAATTGAGCTGTTTGTTGTCCCTTCACATATACATCTGTTTGAAGAGGTGACAATTAATTATCTGTTGTTCATGTTGTACGTTTCGGTGGTAGGTGTGAATGTCTGTGTAGACACTCTCAAACTTATTGATGCCTGAACACTTTGGAACACCTCAGTAACATTCATTTGACCGTGAAATGGTAGTTTCTGACAGTAGACCTCTATTGCCAATGTCCAGCTAGATTTCAGCTCCTATTATTAAAAGAAACAAAAATTTTATTTTGTTATAATTGTAAATTGTTTTTAAAGATTTGTGAATGAATGTCCAAAGAGAAAATGATGGCAAATTAAAAAAAAAACCAACCAAAATACAAATATTAAAACACATCTGTTCTGACTTTGCCTGTGTGATTCACAGGGTTCGATATATTAACAGTAGTGCCCACTGCATTTGAGAGGTCAAAGAGATTTGTTGCAAATATATAACATGCACTTGCCTCTATCTCAGGATCAGAGTGTCTGCACACTTTTGTGAGCTGTGACTCACATAAGGAGTCGATGTGAGCAAAGGGTTTGCATTCTAGCCTGCCTGTTTAGGAAAGAAATTAAGAACAGATGGAAGCTGTTACAAAAGAATTTCTGAAGCACAAGCTTTAAAAATGGTGGTGTTTTTTGATTTGGTTTTTAAGAAAAAGAAAAGCTCTTACGATCTTAGTTGGATGATATGTGGTGTACAGCTAATTTGGCATCATGCAATCTGATCTAACATCAAGTTAACACTAGAGCAGCTGAATTCTCCAAACATGTTTCAGCTGCATACGTTAAAGCCCCTGTAACTGTTACTTTTAAGAGTGCATTAAAAAGGTTGTGAAAACTGCTCCTTGTAATGATTTCTACAACAGGATCTCTGCAAACTCGCAGCTGGAGGCTGTCAAACACACACCTCCCTAATAGACAGCACTGTGTGTACAATTAACACATTAATTTATGGAGTAAACTGATCAGGGGAGACTAGAGCTTCAAAGTCAAACACTCACCATTAAGGAAGAAGTGAAGTTACAGGGCAGGAGGTGCCTTGCTCACTGCAGCCTTTTCTGACACAAAGGCCATGCTTGTGCTGCTGAGTCTAGAGCTGCTCTTCTGCTCCCATGCCTAGGTGTGTACCTTTGTCAGACCCCAATTCCAGATGGTGATAGGAGCAAAGTGTGCTCCTCCTCATCCTACCCTGCAGTCCACCTCTTTAGCACTAAAGGAAACCTTGGGATATAGAGCAGACTCTACCTGACTGACTGGGGAGGGGGTTGGTAGTGTATAATCTCCTGCCTGCACGGTATATCCAGCACAAAAATACCAAATCAACCAAAGACACAATGAGATATATCACCATAATAATTTAACATTAGGAACACTTTGCATGTGTCTGTTAGAGCAGGAGGTGGTTTCCTTGCTGGGGTTATGCCTCACTCTTATAGGGAAGAGGAGTTTGGTGCAGAATGGGGCCCATGGCATTCTTCATTAAGCATGGACCCACCAACAGTCAGTCTCATGCATCATGCTGGAACTCAGAATTAGCCAGAGAGGAAGCAACGCGACCTGGCCAACCACCATCACTTCTCAGCATTGGAGACACAGATCTGAACTGAAAACACAGAGCTTGGAAACTCTTGTTTGAGTAGGATGTTCTCCTCCAGATAAGACAGCCTCTACTTTTTTCTTTAATATAAGAGGATTTAGCCTCCTTTTGATTAGAGCATACACAAACAGATGATGCACACCAAAGTCTTAACCAGAGGCATTCTGATTTATCCATAAAGCAAGGTGTGCTCTACCCATTTTGTCAAAGGCTGTTTTGCAGGACACCACTCTACTTAGTCTTTCTCCTGCTCTTAGCCTTCCCAGTCCCACCTAATTTTCAGGAACTGTGTCCCTCTGATGCCTTCTCCAGGTATGCTTTTGTGCAATTACCCCTGCACTTGCAGTCACAGACTTCTCTGAGTTCTCCTTCTGGGTGTCTCTCATCAGGAGACAACTTCTAGGATTTTCAAGCCCAGAAGGAGTTGTTGGATTTTTAGTTCATTTTGGTTTAAGTCCAATTCCAGCTCTTCTATTTCTCTTTTCACTGTCTACAGCTTTAACTTCTCAGAAGAGAAAGAAATTGGATAATTCCTCTCATCTCAGAAGGAGCCTGTATTTCCCCACCACATACACTCTCCTCACTAGAGGTAAATGCAGTGAGTGTGGGCAGGATACATAGAGCACTAAGGGCTAACCAGATCAGCAGTGCAGTGAGGAAAAAATATTACCTGCCTGAGCTTTGAGTAACCAGAGAAGCAGTCCTTAACATTCCTTTCTCCGAAGAGAGCACTGATCAAATGATCTGGCCAATGTTTGTTTCTGTGGTTCATCATTAATTTTTGAGGTCAAAATAAGACTATTGGTGAAGGAGATTCAGATACTGGGATGATTAGGGGTTTGCTTTCCTATTTGCTTCTGTCACGACTGCCACAATAGACACAGACCAGGTGCAGCCTCCATGAACTTTTTTTTGGTGGGTTTGGAGTTTTGGGTAGAACCCATACCTGCAAACTCTGACACTCCTGGCCATAGATTTTCACTTCTGTGAGCCATTTACCTCCCCTTTCTCGTCTTGCTGATGACTTCTTGTGAGGTCAAAAGGAATTGGGTCATTTGCTCACAGTTTCCGAATCTACTGAGTTTCTGAGCACTTGCAAATCCTAGACAAGTGGTCATGTGCTATATAAACCTGCTTAACATCTCACATTGATTCTGGGTGCACTGAGCTTGCTGAGTATCCAGGGATACATTTCACAATGACAACTTAGGAAATCAAGTGCATTCTGAGTATGCTTGGATTCTTTATCTATAAAACTGTGTTTATAAGTCCTGCATAGTTTGATGGACCTAGTGCACAAGTTTACCAGTTTTCTGTTTAACACAGCACCTATAAATTCACAAGTATCTATAGCAATCTACCAAAGAGAAAACTATCTGCTTTTCTAATCTCATTTTAAGATGTCAAAACTGACATCAATTCCGTTCTACTTTGCTTCATGTCTAAAACAACTTTTCCTGCAATGTCTAGCATATTCATCACTCCCCTTTGCTAAATTACTTAATAGTGTATTTATTAATTATTTTCCCTCATAATCCATCTTTCCACTGCTTTGACCAGTTTTCCTCTTCATGTCCTAGAAATATGCCTGCCAATGCTAGACTTCTAGTCCTACATTCTCATTTTGAAAAGTTTCTACTGTTGCTAAAATGACAGGCACAGGATACCCTGCAGAGTATCCTACTCAGGGGATCAGTGTTGTCTTGCCTCTTCCAACAATGGCAGTGGGAGGATTCAAGCACGGAGTGCATGACTTTTCAGGAGGGAAAGCCAGCCTGCACGAGCAAGAAGCTACTGGCCTGTCCAAGAGGCATGGAGAGAGGGGGCAGGAGTCTTTGCAGGAGCAGGCAGCCATAGGAACCAGACTCAACTGATCTGCCAAATCTACCACTTTTAACATTTCAAATGTTGGCAGGTATGAAGCCAAAGCATGGTTTCAAGAGCACTTGTAACAGTCTGGACTTCTCTCACACCTCCGATGTTCACTGACAGCTCTCATTAAATTAATCCCTATAAAGCAGTGGGGATTTGAACAATTTTGCCACTCTCTCAAAAGGTGTTACACCACTACTTCACCACCATTAAGAAGCCTGGCCACCCAGTCTCTTGTCCCAGAAAAACCAAGTATTTGAAAAAAAATCCCATCAACAGAATTCTAGGAAAAACAAGGTTGCCCAAGGAAGTCTAACCAACAGCTAACTCTCGTGGACTCAGAATAAACAGAGACCTGTAAGAAGCCATCTTAAAATTAACATTTTCATAGAAACTGGGGAGGGTAATTTCTTATATAATTTAAAACAGTTGTAGACATGGGATATATCAATTTCTTTAGAAGAAAAGTTTTCTATGCAATGATTTAAAGCTTTGTAGTTGAATTTTGGTTTTTAAGTTTCCCACAGGTAATGTATGTAAGTGCTGTCATTCAAACTGGGTCTTTAGGCTGTCAGTGAACTTGTTGCCTTGCTTAAACCATTTCTGCCTCCAGAAATAAAAATCTATTCACCACGATTTTCGAACTAAAAATGTTTAGACTCTGCCTTAACTCCAAAAATTACTTCATAAAAGTATTTTCTGCCAAGAGATCATGAGGTAAAATTAATGACATTACATTCTTTGCCTGTCTTCTCCTTTTATCTCTATAATGCCAAATTAACCTTCACTATAGTGCACATCATCAGAAAAACAGCTAGAAATAAACCTGTGAAAGTCCTCTTGTGATAAGCTGATGAGACACAAGGGATTCTGGAGAGCATGACTCGTCTGCAGTGACAGCAGAAAGATACTACATTCACCTTGCCAGCATCTTTTTCTGGAATAACTGACCCCTTTATTTTACACAGTAAAGCTCAGTCACATTTGAGAAGTCTTATTAGCCACGAGGAACTAATCAAAAATATCCTGAAAGTGAAATATTCTCTGTCCAAGAACATGACCCTTTCAGACAAGTTGTCATGGAACACGGAACATGGACAAATCACCAAAGAAATTTCTGTGCTTCTGACTCCTGGAAATAACAGAAGAATACATGCAATCACTTCTTGTTGATACCAAAGACAATTTTCATATCTAATCAAAGAGTAAAAGTTTCATTTTCAAGGATGCCTTTTACGGTAGACTGTCTTATTTAAAGTTTTAGAAACCTTGCTTCGGGGCCTTTTTAAATATTTTGTTTTGGTGTGATGCTTAGCACAGGACGTCTCATGCAGATATCTTAGCCTTAGCTGCTATCTGATCTATGTCCAGAATTTGGATTCACCAGCTAAAGAGAGAAAAAACACTTCACTGGTTTCATAGCTTAGAGCAGAACTTTTCCAATTGTCGAAGTCTCAAAAGTTTTCGTTTCAAAGGATAACAAAAGTAAAAATTTCTTCCTCAGTAAAGGAGAAATATTGCCATTTAAGGATATTTTTAATTCTTAGAAGATCTGAGGATTTCAGGTTTAAAAAAAAAAAGGCCTCAATGGAGTTAACCTGCTTAGACTATGGTTATACTGTAAATGGATTTCAGGGGCTAAATTTTAAATGTTTCACACAGTCCAGGCAGATGTAGTCGGCATATAAACACTCTTTGCTGACTGTAAGAGTCATGTTGAAAAATTTTCGTTATGTTTTTGCATTTTACTTTTGACCCAACGTGAAGCAAGACCAAAACACTTTCTCACTTGGAACAAAACCCGTTAAAACAATCTCAGACAAATCACCATGATTAGAGGTGGAATATAACCCACAATTCCAAAATCCATAATCTATAGATTATATGAAATATAAAGTAATTTTAATAATTCTCAGTTATTAGCCTGAGTACCTCTTAAAGTGAGTATGATTCTAAATAAAAGTCTTTTGTTTAATTTTCATTCGAACCTTGTAGATGCTGTGGGAGGAGTAATCACTGAAATATATGATGGACATTAGTCATGTTAATGTTGATTCTCGTGTAGCTAGAAGAATGTCAAACATTTGGTAATCTCCTGTGTCTGGAAACCAAACAATGATAAAATCTTCAGTGATTAAAGTGCAAAAGTGCATTTGAAATATAAAGAGGCAAAGGCATGTATGTTGAAATAAGCATAAGCAAATCCATAGAGATCAACAAGCATTTAGGTGAGTAATATTTCAAATCAAAAGCCTGGACCATTTTAACTCCTAATCACCCATTCATTTGCATATTGGTATCAAAAATTAACTGAGATCAAGTCTCTTTAACTATGTTTATCTATTCTCTGCTTGCTTTGTAGTACTGCCACAACATTTCATCTATGTGCAACTTATCAACGCCAAGATTACTACAGCTGGGAGTGAAAACCCAACAAAGCTTTTTAGGTTGGTGAAGTGACAACTGGCAGGAAAGATTGTTGTTATAAAATGGAATTGTTCCGGGATTTTAGTAGTCACCTGATACAGAAAGTTCCTTCTCTCAAACGATACTGAAGACACCTGTGCTTTCTTAAACTGGGGAATTTATGAAGGATTCAGGGCAGGAAAGCTGGTTGAGTCAGGAAACACTTTCTTCTAACCAATCTACCATTGTATTACAGTTTTTTTTCCAATCCAGTATCAAAAAGATTTTTAATTTTTTTATTGCTGGCACCCTCAGAACAATCAGTGCAATCACAATTACTTTGACAAGAATCTTGGAATTGGAGTAGGCATAAAATGGCCTTAATGTGAATCTTTTACAAAGCAGCTGTTAGAGTGTAGTAACAAGACTCTGAATAAATGGCAGCTACATAACTTCCCCTAATCAGATTGGAGCAATCAGCTTGAAAAATTTTCCCATATGTTGAAGAGTAGAGCTTAGGCCTAGGGTTATGGCAGGGACACAGGCCATGGTAAGGTTACAAAGTCTGGCTACAATTAAACACTCACTGCAGAAATTGTGATGATGCTTCGGGGAGCTATTGCACTTTAGCCATTTGTAATTGCACGTTCGGAAATTACTCACTCTAAAATTACTCGGGGCCCAGTTACACAGTTTACAAACATATGTTCTCAGAGAGAGGGAAAAACATTATCCTTCCAGTGGGCATCATTCATAGATTTTTTTTATGGTTATTAATGGAATGTAACTTTGTGTGACTGTTTACTTATAAGTACATGTGATTCAGGGGAGGGTTCTATTTATGATTAATTGAATTATTAGGGCACATTTCTGCCTAGCAGGGGCAAATGCTTTTATTGGTCTGGTTTAATGCCTCTCCTGTCAGCACTCGTTGAGTAACCCAGGCAGAGCATTTCTCCTTAGTAGAGATATTTCCTAGTACTTTACAGACTGCACCACACTTCTGTAGGTCACATTATCTATGGCAAAATATGTGGGCTAGCACCTGATCTCTGTATCAGTGCTGCCACTTCAGATATATTTTGGGGCTGATAAAGTGTGAAAGTTATGTATGCATTAGCACAAGCTTTGTAATTATACGGCTTTTTTATGAATTTAATGAAGAAAGACAAGGCCTTCAGGGTGTCTCTTTTTACTGGTAGATAATACAAGGAAATTTTCCATTATGTTCCAAACACTATCTTTCCAGCATTTTCCAAGCCTGGGAAACAGACAGTGAGCCCAATGTGCTTTGTAGTTCTAGAGAACAAGATGTACTAGTGACTGACAGCCCTAATGACCTTTCCTATTTATTGAATGTGAAAGGATAAGTTTAGGGTGCCAAGTATGTTCCTGTGTACAAAGGGGGATGATCAGCAAACTAATAGGAGGAGGGTGAGCATCATTTTAGAAAATGCGATTCACACACTTTTCAAATGCACCTGGTTCACATGCAATTTCAACAAGATGGAGAAGTATAGTGCTTGCTGTACTGTTTAGAGACTTCAATCTGTACAGTAAGACCTCCGATAGTTTCCAAACAATTCTGTGTACAAAGAACTAACCTCTTTACTGGAGGGAGTCTCTAAAAGCAAGAGAATTTTTCCAGTGCTGTGAGCCATCGTGAAGATCGACAATGTTGTCTGATGACAGAAACTGGATGAAAAAACGTACAAATGAACAGCCAAATCATTTTCTTTAAACAGAGTAGATATGATTTCCAGTGTTTTTATTTATTTTAGCTTCCAGTAGAAGCGAAGAGTTATGTAACCTGGGGAGGAATTTGGAAAACAAATCGCTGTCCTGTAGGTGACTGAAGTTAAACAAGTGGTCTTCCTCATCCCCATGCATGGTTAGGAAACAGAATTTGGCTCTTTGAGAAGATAGCTTAAACCTGCTGCCCTGCATGGACACAGTTTGACACTGGAGCACATTTGGGACTCGGATAATACCTCAGAATATGCACACTTTCCCATGAGCAAAGGGACTCTGTGAGCATCTGTTTCTTCATTGCTCCTTGCTTACAAGTGTTCTTTCAAGTGGCATAAACTAATGTAGGATGTTTCAGCCCACCCCCGTTTTGCAGCAAGGAGAGTTAAATCTTAAATTCTGTAAATATGAATTAGTTAGATTAGTTAGGCCAAGTGTTTTCTTTTGGCTGTTTTTTCACAAGAATTAAAAAAAAAAAAATCACTAACCTCTTATTCAAAAAAAAGTTGTTTTATCTTGCTTGTGTTTTCTCACATGGGACTTTTTTTGTCTCCTCAGTCTATGAGCAGTAGGCAAGCAGGATGCCATTAAAAAGTCCTTATATTAACAGAGTACTGATACCTATTGCTACAATTTTATTGAAGAGTTAAGATACTAGCTTTGGGTTTTGGTTTCATTTGGAAGTACAGGAAGTTAGGTAACAGAATTATTTATGCTGTTTTCTGAAGAAATAGCATTAAAGGGCACTCTACTTTGTCCTTTCATATATGCTTAACAAGCTACTGTGACCTTTTTTTTCTTTTAGGAAGAATTAAAAAGACTCTTACTAATTATATTTTCAATTCAGAATAATAATCTGGAAAATTGTTGGGTTTATTTTCTTTTCAATCTTTATTTCCTTTTACTAAGATGAAAAGAATATGAAGAAAAAGTAGTCCAGATTTTTCCAAAGTATCTCAAATCTCTGTTTGGTGAGAAAATTCAAACAAAATGGATATTTTTATATTTCAATAGTGCTTGTTTAATTTTCACATCATTCTGATGCTAACACAAGAAAAGGGGTGACATAAATAGTGAAAACTTCAGTGAAGACAGATTTCTGGCTCAGAAGCCACTTCCAGGACACATCAAGCACACAGAGCACTGTTGATGGCTTCTGGAGCCAGGCAGCTGTCTACACTAGAGCTCACTCTCCTGTTAATACCAGGCTAGTGGAATCAGTGCCTCTTCAGATTTTAATCAAACTACCTGAAATGTTGCTGAATACTGTGTGAGCTGGGGGACAAAAGGACTTAAATTGTTTTCAGCACTGTTCAGATGCAGTCACTGTTGACACCAGTCATCAGCAGTGAGTACTTTTCCTAGGGTACGTGAGGCCATAATGTCCTCACAGCTTGAAAATCATTCACTCTCACGACGCCTACACGTTTTCCTTTGTGTGGTATATTTTCTTGGGGGAGGGAAGAGACAGTCCAAATAAAAGAATTCTTGCATTAAAAAAACATAGCTATTCAAAGGGATTATAGAAGTGCACTCATTTGTAAATTGGTTATAAAGATTTGAAAACTTAAAGAGACAGCCACAGCCTGTGGTTGTTAGATATATGGATTTCTCTCTGCCTTTTAGAGAAAAGAAAACATCTATTTTCAGCTTAAAAATTGTTTTTGGAACTAAGCTATAATTGTGCATATTCATTGAAAGAGAGTGGAAGGAGAGTGGTATAGTAGCTTGTCACCTGAGAGCCCCAAATGTAAATGAGATTCTTAAAAAGAAAGCATAGCTATACATCCTACTATCCATCACTGAGGTGTTAAGGTTGAAATGTATCCCCCTTGGTACCACATGTAGTATTTGTGTAATGTGAGGAAAGTGCAGAGCTAGACCATAACCTGATTCTCTGGTACTTACCCACATAAAGATTTTCAACACCCTGGCTATGTGCCAGCAGCAGAAAATGGGGCTATTTCTAGCTGAAAAAGGCATATTGTGTGACATAAGCAGAGCCACACATGCGTGTGATGGGCTGTTCTTGTCTTGGGACCATGAACTACTTTACCCTTTGGTTTTGCCCAAGTTGCACCAAGTTTGCACTAGGTTCTCTGACCAGCTGCCAAGGCTCTCCCAGCTCTTCCACCTACAATCTCCCAGGGTCCTTTATCTGACCTCCCTGGTCTGTATGGCCATTTGCCATATCCTTTGGAGAGAAGGTAGAGCTGCCACCCGTCTTGCTTATGGATCTCACACAGTGCCTAGTTGCAGCTGGGATTGTGACTCATGCAGTCATGTCATCTGAAGGAGTCCTGAAGACCGTGGAATGGCAAAAGTGAGCTTCAGGCAAGTCTACACATGCTGCGTGGTGGCTTCTGTTTGGACAGGCATGAAGACCATGCAAGTTTAATATGTAACACTCCTGTGATGGTTTGAATAGTTCATAGCAAATTCAGTATCAGCGGGTGGAGTTGGGGGTGGTGACATCTTGTCTACCCTGTGGCTCCCACCAGTGGGAATTTTTTTCTTATTTGCACACTTCCACAAATCAAATCAGAACTATAGCATGGACATGAAGTATTTTACAATCATATTAAAAGGATCAACCACTTCTTAGAATGGTACATTTCTAGAATTTAGACACGGCTTATGGAATTGAACTAGCAATGAAAATGAATCCCTGGTCAATCATAACACTTCTGAAATGATACCAAAGAGTTTTGTCTGGTCTACCGCACTCCTTGCTTTTATTTCTAGCTTGTTCAATGGAACCTCTAACTGCAAGAGATTCATCCATTTTTCTGTATGCAATCCAACTTAGCATGACTCAGTTGAGAGTTTTACATGAGTAAAAGCTGCAGGAACATGGTTTACCCTTACAATAGTGTCACTTCCCACAGCCATCACTTCTAAAAATCAGTTCTAAAAATTAGTTTATCTAAAATTAGATTATCTTAGTTTTTTTCCAAAGGTCCTGCCACTCTGGGAAGAGCTTGACAATTAGACATACAGAACATACAGAAAGTTGCAGTGACTGTAGGTCACTGGAAGTCTGATGATTAGTGAAAACAAAATGATGAAACTAAATACCTTTCTCAACTTGCACAGATGCCTATATTTCTTCAAGGAAAATGCGCAGCTGTATTTGACTAATTAGCACTTGCACAAAGGCAAAATGCTAAGCACCTCTTCAGATGAAAATAATAACTTCATGGCTAGCACATAAAACATTTATTCCATTTTTTTCTGATTCCTCCAATTTCTAAGAAACAGGAAAAAAAAAAAAAAAAAAGAAAAAAAAAAAAGAGAAAAAACTTCCTATTTTACAACAATAGGAAAGGATGTTGAGTAGAGATTCTCCCACTAAGTTGTCCAGAGTCTTTAATAAGTTAGTGTATCTTGTCTGCTTATATAATGTAGTGAACTATATTTTCCCTGGTGTCCTTTTAAAATATCAAGTTATTTCATTGCTAACTACAGGAAAGGAAGGATTAAGAAGCCATATCAGTCCACAAAAGAAAGCTGGACTTTCTTCTTGCATGTGGAGTTCATCTTCTTCAAGCACTAGAAACACCATCGTATCTCAGCTCCCCAAGATCTGCTTGGATCCCCTCACCAAAATGAAGAGCTGTTGCTCCTTTCACAAGGAGATGGGTTCCCAGTGAACTTTTACTTAGATACTCCTGTTATCTTCATTTTTTTTCTTAGAACAACAAACTGGATCAGTGTTACTGAGAGTTAAATGAAGATAAATGATGCAGGCAAGTCTCACAACACAAACTATCATCTTGGCACTAAGAGTGCAAAGGATGTTTGTGGGCAGTGTTAGGAACTGCAGTAGAGTTTTTGGCACCCTGACAATACACATACATTCCTCACAGGTGTCCTCCCTTCATCCCTCTTTCATTCATAGGGTTCTTCCAAGCTGGGACAACTGTCAGGCTCCAGATTTCTGTCCTGAGTAGGAGGAATAAGATCTGTACCTCTGCTTCTGTCTCTGGGGAGTCCTTGGTGAAGATGAAGTGAGAGTGGCTCAGGTGAGACCAGAGCAGAAAGGTGCAGTCTCCCTGGTGGTGGAAACCTGAGAGCTCCACCAACATCAGTGGGGTAGCATACATTAATACAAGCTGGAGATGAGGCCTCAGCAGCACTCCATCATTCTTGTGCAGTCCACCACGTAGGCTATCACTCTGCTCTCACCTCCTCTCAGAACAGAACTTATCTGCCAGTTGAATACATACTTTTTTTCCCCTTTAAAATCCTGGTTTCTCTTCTTACTTCAGAGCAATAATAACTTCAAAGGATTTACACAAGAGACACCAATGATAGGCTCTGGTGGAAGCTGCTGACTTCAGCAAAGACACTGAAGGTCTTAGGGCTTAAGTTGTATGTGCTAATACATTAATGATAATTCAATATTTACAGCATGAAAGCTTGAGCTTTTTTTTTTTTTATTTTAAGGAAAACAACACGTACTTATATTGTGCACCAAAGGCTAATATCAAAATTTTTCAAGGCTGATTGCAGCTATGTGTTACCAATACAACTCTGTAAATTTAAGGGTTTTTTTTGTAATATTTTATCACTAGGAGTAGAAAGGGCCAAATTCTGCTTTATTTTTGGCAGCCAATATTCTTCCTAAAGTTAGGAAAGATTAGCAAAACTCAAAGGCTTGCTAGTAGGCAAAACAGCTACTTTATAAACCATGTGCCTGCTGGAATGTTTGAGCTACCCGAGCACTCCAGAAAAATGTGCATTGATAAGTCTTGCAGTGGGAGCGCTCCCTGCCCTCCCACAGAAGCAGTGTGACACAGAGGCAGTAATATGCCTTCCACTACATCATTCTCAACTGCATTGCAGTAGCTGTAGAGGAAAAAATTTATTTCCTGTTCCTGTGGTTGACAGACTTTCAGTCACAGCTGCCAGTAATAACTGCAAGTGTTATGGCCATTTCAGACATAGCCCCACAGTCACAGTGAGTATTGGTTGACACAAACTCAGTCACCCATCACCACCGCATAGTCCCCTTCTTTGTGATAATAATAAGCAAAGACTTGACAAGTGAGGAAGGAGGCTCCAGAACTGAAAGAGCTAGAGATGATCTTTTCTCCATTACTGTTTATCTGAATGACTTTGTCTAACCACAAGCACTGCAGTGACGTACCATGGGGAATCAGGGTAGAGGTTACCTAAGACTATACGTCCCTGGCAGAAGAGTAGTTGCAGTACTATCTTAAGTGTCTCAGCTAAGTACCTAAAACAGGTCAAACAAATTCAGACCTCAGTGGGCATAGACAGATTTCCCTCACTCACTGTTTGTAGCTAACATTTAAAATACAGAGAATAAAACTTCATCACCTCAAAGAGGAATTGTGTGACTGCAGTATTAGAGACTACAGGAGCATGATTAAGTGGGTACTTATCTTTACTTAGCTGTGTTACCATCAGCAGCAAAGCAGAAGAACATGATTAGTTCCTCTTCTTTCATAATCTGTCTTTTGATTCAAGCTTGTCTTTTTTTTTTTTTTCCCTGGCAGCAAGATTCCTTTTTCTCCTTTTCTTTCAAAGATTCCTTAAGACAATAGGAATGTCACAGATCACACTGGGCAGAATTCAAACTGGGGTCTCTGAGATGCTGCAAGCAACGTTTAAACTTTGATCATCAGCTTGTCCAACTTCTGTTATTCTTGATTTCACAGTAGGTGAAAGTAGTCTGAGTAAAAAATGCTTTGTGCAAAATATTTCACAAAATCCCACATACAATTAAATGATGAATTTTCCAATGTTGACTTTATTCTGCACTAGGCAATGACTGCTTTGCAAATGAACATTTCCAATATTTGGGAGGAAGAGGCTCCTTGCAAAAGGCTTATGTTGGAGTTCCATGATTGGGAGCTAATTACTAGTCATAGGTTAATAATTCATAAAAACATCATATTTCCAGGATATAACTATACATTCATAGACTTTTTCTGTACAAACTGATTTTGTCAAATATAGTCATTATTTAAAAAAGCACTCATTATTCCACAAGTTCTTGGACAGCACATAGGTAATGCACTGTTCATCTCTGCCTAATGTTCAATATATTTTGAGGTGTGAAATTGGGGTTATGTGACATATATTCCTGATTTAGATAGACGACAGATAGATAGATAGATAGATAGACAGACAGACAGACAGACAGACAGACAGATAGATATTCCTGTGTCCTGGCAAATGCTTGCAATTATCAGTTTCTCTCTCCTTCTGTAAATATTCTGTGCTATGTCTGCCTACATATTTGCTATATAACGACCAAAACAACAAATAAAAGACAGGAACTTAATTGAACCCTCCCCAGCACAGAAGACTGCAATTTTTTTGTTTACTGCAGAACTGAACTAAGGATTATAACATCAAGGGTTTAAAAGGTAAGGGGATAGCATGTAGTCAATATAAGTCAGAGGGTGAACAGAGAATGCTGTTCATCTGATTATGAATTTCACTACTGAGAGGAAAAAGAAGCAGAAAGCCTTTTTATTTTTGTGGTCTTGTCAAGATTTACTTCCAGTTCTAGTAAAATGTATTATAATCCCACTTTACCCTTGTACAATTTGATATATAGCTTTAAAATATTGGCCCTGGTCTCTTACAAAAGTATGAAGGAAATAATTTTCCAACACAGACATTCAATGATGTTCATACAACCATTTAAAATCCAAGTTTCTGAATAGAAATCGAAAAGTGTATATCCAAGGTTTCCATAGTTTACAGATCTTTAAACTGTGCATAATATTAAAATTTTAAAGAATCTTCAACTACTTGTATATCAATATTGAGGGAAGCACCAATGAACTTTTCTGAAATTGGAATTAAAATTGAGACACTCACAAGGTGAGTAAGATGTTACCTGGGGAAATCCTATTGAAATGAAAATAACATGATAATGTTGTCTTTTCAGTAAATGAAATTACCTATATCATTAGAAAACTACATGCTTTTGTGTTAAGCAGCTTTCTGGTGTTATCTGTAAAATACACAAACCTACTTTTTCTCACTTAAAGAGAACAGATAATTATTGTTCTTGGCTCATTTATGTACCATGAATCATATACTATTTGCTATACAAAGTTACAGTTCAGGAAGGGGGCAGACGAGAAGAGTAGGAAATGATCCAAATAATCATTAGTTAGTCCCTAGGTGGAAAAATCAGAAATACAAAAATGATCAGTTGCAAAACCTAAAAATTGTAGACCACATAGGGCCAGAGAACTCCTGCTGTTTCATGAAAAGCTAGCAGACCCTGTGCATGTAGAGCTATCAACACTTATGTTTACATTCTTTGCAAGTAGTGAACGGCCTACAATTCTGCAGAAAAATGGTAATGGCAAGCAAGCACATGTATCATATAGACCAGCTGTATTTGTCTGTAAATCACACTATTCTAGGGGGAAAGGTATCAATTCTTCCTCCAATGCTGTTAGCCTACATCACAGTAAAAAGGAGTCATACTCACCTTCAAGGATGAGTTCACAGAATCACCTAATATGCTGAGTTGGAAGGGAACCACAAGGATCATCGAGTCCAACTCCTGGCCCTGCAGAGGACCATCCCCAGGAGTCACACCATGTGCCTGAAAGCATTGTCCAAACCCTTCTTGAACTCTGTCAGGCTCGTTGCTATGGACACTTCTCTGAGGAGCCTGTTCCAGTACCCGACCTCTCTCTTGAGTGAAGAATCTTTTTCTAATATCCAACCTAAACCTCCCCTGACACAACTTCAGGCCATTCCCTCATTCAGCCCCTTTCAGGTCCTGTCACTGGTCATCACAGAGAAGAGATCAGTGTCTGCCCCTCCTTTTCCCCTCATGAGAAAGCTGTAGACTGCAATGAGGTCCTATCAGTCTCCTCTTCCCCAGGCTGAACATAAGAAGTGACAGCTGCTCCTCATATGGCTTCTCCTCAAGGCCCTTCACCATCTTTGTTGCCCTCCTTTGAATGCTCTCTAGTAGTTTAATGTCTTTCTTACATAGTGGTGCCCAAAACTGCCACAATATTCAAGGCAGCACCAGTGCAGAGCAGAGCAGGACAATCCCCTCCCTTGATTGCCTGGCAATGGTTTGCCTGATGCCCCCCACTTGGCCCTCCTGGCTGTCAGGGCACTGTGACTCATATCCAACTTGGTCCCTTTCCACAACCCTACTTTCCAACATCTCATTCCCTAGTCCGTTTGAACATCCAGAGTTGTCCCATTCCAGGTGCAGAATCCAGCACATTCTCCTGTTGAATTTCATATGGTTGGTGATTGCCCAGTCCTCTCATTTGTCAAGTTCTTCCTGTAGGGCCTCCCTGCCTTTGAGGGAGTCAACAGCTCCTCCCAGTTTTGTGTCATCTGCAAACTTGATTAACATCTCTTCCAGTCCTGCATCCAACTCACTTATGAAGATGTTGAAGAGAACTGGGCCTATCATGAGCCCTGTGGAACCCCACTAGTGACAGGTCACCAGTCTGATGTTACCCCATTCACTATTATCCTCTGTGCTCAACCGTGAAACACATAAGATTGATAAAGTGAAGAAGTGTTCAGGGAAAGAAATCAATTCATTATTCAGTAAAGAAAACTGTAGACTTCCACCTTGTATGGAAATAATAAAATAGTAGATAGAGAATCATCTGTGATTTTAGTGTATTATAAGATGACAAAAAGTCAAATTTTAGAAATAAACTCTTAATAAATTTGTGTGGATGTTAAGCTTCTTACTACTTAAGCAACCAGATTCTAAAGCAGTCTCCCAGATGGAAGAATGAGATAAAAAATAGCTTTCTGTTACTCATTTAGCCTGTCTCAGTTGACTCAATAGTTAAGTGGAGATAGCAATATTAACTTAGTTCAGAGTATCGTGTGGTTGAATTATGTAAATCTTTTAACAGATCTTGAACCAGAATATTTATAAGTATTCCAACCTATTATGTAATGTGATATATAGACATATACATAACTATGTTATATGTTACAGCTCTGTGATCACCTGTCATAACTCTCAGTTTGGTGGTGCAGCTCCAAACTTCTGATATGCTATGTAGACTCCTAGTCTTAGTGGCTGAATTAAATTTCTTCTAAAACATACGTTCTTTCTTATTGTACTTTTTTATTTGCTGCACCTTTTTCCTTCATTAAAAAGAATTAGAGATAACAGTTTCTTTACTGTATGCTATAGATTTTGTCTGAGGCACTGGGTCTGATTTTGACATCTCTTCCACCTCAAAATGATCTCTCAACTAAACGATAAACAGGGCTTTAAATCTGAATGTATGAATTAGCCACAGGGATTTTAAATAGACTTTTTGACCTACGACTGTAAAATTCTATGTATTGTTATACACCTCTCTATGGGACCGTTTGATCACTTTATTATTTATAGATTAAAGAACATTGTTGCTAATTAATACTGTTCTAATTGTTGGCAGTGTATACGTGCTTGCTTTGATGTTTTTTTGATCCTGTATTTTGGGGATTTCACTTACTACTTTTTTTTTGGATGATTTGGGATTTTGGAACCTGCATTTCAAGCCCTTGTTTCATTTTCTTATTACTGAGGTCTCCTCTTTTCTAACTTCTTTGCTTCTCATAATGCAATTCCTGTTTCTTTTTAATCGAGTCTTATGAAATGGAGCAGCCCCAGTTAATTTCTCAATACTATACAAGTAGATTAATTTTTCATTGTCTTTTGAAAAAATGTAGTAGTACAAAGGTTAATATTTAGTTACCTATATCATGTTAGCCTTGTATTGTAGCTTGTTAAGAGGAATGCAGTTAATGCAGTACAGTGATTTCAGGCTAATCAATAAGGGCAAGCCAGCAGTCTGCTAACATTTAAGTTCATTCCTCTGATGGAGTAGTTCTCCTACAATCTCTCAGATGCATACTTTTCATAGCGAGTAGAGGCACAAAATGGGAATTTCCCTCTCACTGTGCCAGATGAGCATTTCAGTCCTTAAGGTCAGACTGCATGATTAAATTAGTTCCTACTGATCTTAAAACCTGTGAATGATTCAGTCAAAAATCCTAGGTTTTGAATCCCTTGAATAGAAATCTTTGAGTTTAGCATATTAGTAAGATGTTATCAAGATGTATAGTTATTACACAGAATTTTGCGTGACTATTTATACCTATAAAGTAATGTGTTTCACAAATTCAATATGACCAACATGAGTTAATTGAAATGTTGGTGGTGGTTTTGTTTCTTACTTTTTTTTTGTCTTTAATGGTCAGCATAAATTTAAACTTTTCAACAGACAAAAACGCCCTTACTTCTGGTTTCATGATAAGATTCTACACCTCGGATCCAATACCAGAATTCATATTCAGCACAAACACTCTTAATTTTTGCACATAGAGAAAATGTGGTAACGCGTTTTTAAAAGTACAAAAAAAATTGTACATAATATCTCAAACAAGAATATTATAAGGCATTAGGCAGTCAACTACAGTTAAATTATAATTAGTTCCATTGTGAGTTTCAGCTTCAAAGAAACCTAAAACTTCTAAGAAAAAATTCAGCTGACTCTACCAAGCTTTGCCTATATACTATGGCCTAGATCCACTAAAAGAATTAGGAGTCTAACAGCCATTGTAAACATCTAAGTCCAAAATGTGAATCTTCAAAGCCCCAGCTGAGCTGCTGCCTCACCCCAGGGGAAGATGATTGTCTTCCCATGGCACCTACGTTTCTGCTAATAATGTTCTCTAGGTCTGTAAGACCACATCCAGAAAGATAGGTAGGTCTCTAGCAGAAATTAGGAAAAAAATTGTCTGTATGCCAAACTGTAGCCCTGAAAAGCTCCATTGTGATACCACCTGATCTGGCAAGTACTGGTCACACTCCTTGAAACTTTCTGCAGGAAACACAAAACTTCTGCCTCTGCAAGTGTCCTGGTGTGACTCAGTTTTGATCTTCATCTTGGTTCATGCTTATGCATAATCAGCATCCATAAACTGACTTTTCACTAGTTAAATTTTCTGAGGATATATCTTCACTTCTAGCTAGGAGATAGAAGGAGTGACATTGTGCATAGCCCACCACAGCTTTACTGTTAGCATAAACCCTGGGCTCTGCTTCAGACCACTCCTAGTACCTTTCCACCAGCCAAGGCCTGCATGTGGTTCTGGGGTCAGTCTGCACACTCTCAAACAGCCATGTAGGCAGCACTGCACTAGGTCAAGGAGAGAGTCAAAAGTTGAGGCAATATGCTTGTAGTGGCATCTTATGGGGCTGACTATGCAGCATGATGGATTTCATGGAAAACATTTCTGAATCCTGTCTCATCTCACACTGCATACAGAGTTAGAGGATCTAACTCAGACCTGGGGAATCTCATGAAAGAGTCAGGGAGTGTTATGTGGAGCTCCATGCAACTTCATTTGATATGCCATTTGACAAAACTTAAGTTCCATATTCTCTCATCCCTTGAAACTCCACTCAGTTTCTACCAAGAGCAAAAATCAAGTTGGAGACGATCTGAAAAACTTCAATGACTCTCTAACAGAGGCAGAATTCATGTGGGTTTGACTTTTATTTTCTTTTGCACAGATCTACAGATCATCTGCAGAAGCAGTGGAAGTGGTGAAAGGTAGAGGAGAGATGTCAAGTGCAAAGGGTGAAGTCTTAATCTCTGATAATAAAACGTAGAAACTCCCCAAAAAGACACAGATTTCATTCCAATGTTCATAAGCCTTCCTCATCCACATCAGCTTACTTACTTTCTTATTTCACCATGTCAGCTTGCTTACTATCTTCCCATTCTAGAAGTCTGTACTTCACCTTTTTATTCCAGGAATTTTTGTGGGGCACATCTACTCAGACTTAAATTGCCAGAATAGTTTTTAAAGTACTCTTCCATTTTATTTAGTCCACGAGGAAAACACAAAAGCTCTTCATTTCTGTGGAAAGTGGAAGCGTAGAACACAGCAAAGAGAGTCCCATGACAATGAACAGTATTAATGATTAATGTTTTTGCCTGCAAAAGTTGTCTCTAATTTCTACTCCTTTAAGTCTAGAAAGTCAGTTTAAATGAAATACTTTCACTTTATTTTTGGTGTAGGAGAAAATGGCTTCCTTATCTTTTAGTGGGAAAATCTGATTGCTGGTTGCTCTTTAACAGAAAAGAAATTTAACTTTTTTTCAGTATTACACATTAACTGACTGACACCAGCAGTTCCTCCAAAAAATGGCAAAAGTTTGATCCTTTTCCCAGATGCCAGAGTTAATAAATAGAGGGACTCTGGCTGAACTGTATCCCCATTAAAGCTTGTAAGAAAACTGTTAGAGCAAAACTAGGCCAGTGTTGAAGGAACTTGCAGATCTCCTATTATTTACACAATATTTTCACTTAGTTGATTTTGCTTATAAAAATGGAAAATTATTATAATATTTAAAACTTTAAGGAAGAAAGCTCCAATTTCCAATACAGTAAAAATTGTAAACCACTGCTTCATCTCTTCTGCTTACATAAGACTCCTTCTCATATTTGTAGTCTTGTTATAATTTGGAGAATTCTCAGAATGGCTTAAATTAAAATCTTTCACATTTTAATTTTTTTAAGTAAAGAGGAATGCACAGGCTTTTCTAGGCTAAACCTTGTAACTAATAAAACATCAAAGAACGATGATGAAAGAGATACAAAGATAGTATATGTAAATGCTACCAAGTGATTGTAGGTTATAAGAGGAATTTAGTATAGCAAAGATTTGGAATTGCCAATTGAGATTTAAAAAAATGAACCACTAAATTCTTACCTCTAGATCCACTGAGGAGTTTTAACTATGTATTTCTCTCTAGAATCCTTGGAAGTTGCCTAAATATACCTCTGCTTCACTTTCTAAATTTAGGGCTGGTGTGCACTCCCTGCATACACTATGCCAAAGGTGGCCCAGACTTGCCTCTGTGGTGCATTCCTTCCACTGCTGGATCCCCAAAAAGCTGTCTCCATCAGCGCTGTATGGGGATCACGTTCAGCCAAGGTAGCAGGGTACAAGAACAACCGTGTTTCTAGAGATTCTCCACCTGCCCCTGAGCTCCCTGGTAAAGTCGGCAGAAATCTGCTGAGGGTAAAAGGAGTAACTTCCAGCTCTGCTGTGTGATTGCGCTGATCCAAGTCCTCCACTGTTAGGCAGTCATCAATCATTTTTCCACCTCACTTATGGCCAAATTCCACTCTCAGATGTGCATTCGCAAATCCTGTTGACGTCAGCAGTTAGTGGTTTACCAAAGGAGAAGAATTTAACTCTTCATATAGTTTTCTCCAGTATCTAAAGGTCCCTTTTATGTTTCCCAAGGCAACAATTTTTCCCCTAGATTTATATTTAAATTTATATGTCATAAAACATTAAAAAAGCTGACATTGCCACTCTTGGTATTGCCTCACTGAGCTGATAAAAAACTTTCTAAAGCTGATGGTGATCCCTTTGCATTCCTGTTTTGATTAGTAAGATATCCATCATAGAGAACAGGGTACATTGGCAAACTTAGATTTACAGAAGCTTCAGGGAAATAAAATGTTGGAATCTCATGCCTTGGGATTGCTAAAAAAACAACCAGAGAAAAGAATCTGTTTAAATGAAAAAAGTTACAAACTTTCATCATTTCAGGGTACCTCACTATAAGATCTCAAGTCATCCAAAGAGTCATGTCAGTAGGGACCAGACTGTTTTTTAAAAATGCGAACTAATTTTATGTGTCTGATGTGGGATAGGGACTAAATGATCTTTCTGAGTGTTTAGTTCTTTGTTGTGTTTTAAGGGCTACGATGAACCCTGGTGAAACCACTGGTGTTTTAGAGACAGATATACAGACATATTCTAGTCCTGAGAATCTTTTTTTTTTTTGTTGGAGTCTTTCTTCTCAAGCTAGAAATGAAAATGTTTTTTATTTTCAAATGTGTGAAGAGTCCTGATAAGCTTTAAAGTTCACTCTCAACAGTGCAATTTATTGCTTATTCAACAATAAAGTTAGAACTTACTCTGGGGTGTGAGGCTGAAGTGAGAAGATGCTGTTAATCTTCAGATCTCAACTATTCCTACCAAGTAGCCTTACTGGCTGGTAAAATGCAGCCCTGCAGAACTGGGTCACCAGGACAAATCAGTCTTTCCCTAGGATGTCCTGCAAATTCTCAGAGGTCGCAAAGTGTTTTATGGGGCATCATCGGCCCCTGGGAAAAAGAAAAGAAAGGGAAGAAAAGGAGAAGAAATATAAGGATTTGGTCATTCACTTCTCTGTTCAAGAATCTGGATTTCTTCTCTTCCAACACAACTTTCTATTAGCTGAACCTGATTCAGGGCCAACCACTGAATCCTCACACTGTAGGCTGCAACTCAGCTGCACAGTAGTATCTTTACATCTGTGCCAGCTAGGGTTATTACTGAGTTTTATAACTTCTGCTATAAATAAAGCCTTGTCATCTAAGCATTCAATTTAAATACCTCTCAGTTTATTTTTGAACACTGGAAGTTAATAATAAATATCATCTTTGTTTTCTAATTTTTTTACTGAGTTGATTTAAATGCTCTTGACAGCTCCAATCCAATCCTCCCATCCAAGCTGACAAGCATGACATGCATCTCTGCATACAAGCTCTCAATTATGCATAATCCAATGTTTTCTAGGGTTTTAATTGAATCACTAGTCTCAAACTTGTTATTTTTAATTTACAACATTTGATTTCTGACACCGGCCCCTCTATGTCATAAATTATGCAGGCAAGAGCCTTAGTTGTGTGGGTGATTAAAAAAAACTAATTAGGCATGATTAAAAAAAAATAAAACAGAGACCTCTTAAGTATGTGCATGTTACCATGTAAGAGAGGCTTATTTCACTGGAAATGCCTGGGTGATTTTTTTTAAGATATTATGTTCAGTTCAGTACAATTTGATTGATTTTGACAGAAATGAAAGAAAATGTAGAATTTTTTCTTCCTGCATATATACCAGAAATTGCATTACATGCCCGTTGATGTGAATTTCTCCCACAGCTCATTGAATGTAATTTTGTTAAGTGGGCAGGAAAATGAATATGAAGAAAACTGAATAGAATCCAACATTTTCCTTGGCACCACTAGCAAAGTGAGACATGGCATATATAAATATAAATATATGTACATATATACGTGAGATACAATTAGAGGTATTAACCTTTTATGCCTCAGCTAATAGCACCAAGAAGGAAAATGTGCAGAATGTTAAACACCACTAAAAGGTAGATAGCAGAGAAATAATATGCCTGCAAAGGATATACCACTACAGCAGCAAATCAAAGGAAAATAATTATTTTCTCTTAAATGAATTAAAGAAGTTACAAATGTACTTGCTACATGAACTTGCAGATGTTTATCATTATTATTCACTAACGGCTTAAATCTGGCTATTTCAAATACACTTTATCAAAAAGAACATAATCTCCCCATTTTTTAGCGTGTTCTTATTCCAACTATCTGGCAAAAAAATGAGGAAGAATCATTGCTTCCCACCAGCTGTGCTATATGATCTTTGTGCTCTGATCCTCAAATGTGTGCACAATGGACATACACAGTACAGCTGCTCTGTTTCCCTAGATCAGGCTGTGGTAATAATATGAAAGAACTAGGGAGTTGCTTCATCAGAAACTTCCAGTTCAGGAAAGAATTTAAACTTATACTCAATGTTGGACTGGTAGATAGCTCCAGCAATGCTACTCTTCCACTCACATATAATCATATGCTTATACAGTTTGCTGGATTAGGACCAAAGACTCAGATGTAAGTGCCTGAGGAAGAACTGGCAGATTTGTTAGTCCTAACACCCTTAACAGCTTTAAAAATTCACTATGCTGATTGAAAATCCAGGATGATCAACTGATCCTCAATCAAATTCACTGTGAATTTTGGATCTGAGATGACATTTCAGCTGCATCCGGACAGAAGGAAGACACTTCACAACAACGGGGATCTTTTCAACTACTGATGTCCCCACAAACATCATTGTATAGCTCTTCTCCATGAGGAGGGTCCATCAGAAGAGAGAGAAGGATGTTGGAAAGATCTGAGGAGAGACCAAAATGGAGGCCTGACTCCTCATTGTTTTTCTACAGTGGGAAAAGCTACTTTGGCTGTTCTTTGCTGACATTTGTAAGACCACCAACAAGCCAGAAGCTGCTAAGCAAGAGCACCTCTCCAGTTCAGCCATCCAAGGGTGCCACTATGGAACAGGATGGTCCCAAGGGAATGTGACAAGTAGGAGTTGCACCACAATTCTTGGCACATCATCTGCGTTAGTGTCCTCAGCTGCTGTCTGCTGCTTCAAATGGTTAAGGGAGAGACACTGTAATTCAAAGCTGGTTGAATTTTTTTAAATTCAAGATGCTTGCTAATAAGCTATTAAAAAAACCCCTTAAATGTCTGTAAATATATTTGAATCAATAGCCAAAGAGCTTTTGTTTGGATCAAGAAATATGAGCGTTTGCACGTGTAAGAAAAGAAGTCTGAAGTCTCTTCAGAGTGATCCTTTCGCAAGTTCTGACAAAGACTTGGAATGTGCCCTGGCAATGGAATTGGTGATAAACTGAGAATAGGGTGATACCATGAACAAACATTTTATCTTCTCCTACTTGAAGGCCTATCTGAACTGTCCAGAGATCCGTTTTACAATTTGGAAAACGCTTCTATATTCCTGAGGTGAAATCAGTGAGAAAATCTAAGACATATCTGTGATCTCCAATCAAACTACAAATATTGAAGGTAGAATAGGTATACTATAACCCTATTCAAATTTTCATATCTGTCTTCAATTTGAATTCTGTTCAGTTAACTGTGCACAATCTTAAAAGCTCTACTAGAAATGCTTAATATTTTTGCAAATCCAAATTCTATATAAAGGGAATCCTCTAACATAAATAGATCTAACCAAAACACTTACATTTTACCAACAAAATCTAAAGTTTCGCTCTAAAGAGGGAGAGTATTTTGCAGAAGGGTAATTAGAAATGAAACCATGAATTTTCAAAAAGCTCTTCAACTATTGTGGTCAAAGCAGTTATAAATCTCCTAAGGTCTGTATTATAGCTGCCCTTTGTATTAGTGCACAGGGATAAGTGAAATAGGCAAGAGAGAGACAGCTTCCTTCTCTTGGGTAGCTTGCTCTCAAAGACTTAAAAAAAGAAAAACAAAATAGTAGAAGTGCTATAAAAATAACGGAGTTTGTGGAGAATTTGACAGTGGCCATAATTTTTTCACAACAGACTTCAGCCAGAAAGCTCTTAAAATAAAAAACAAAACTTAAAACAAACCAAGTTTTAAGACTGGATCAGCTTCAATGCTTTAATATAATAGGTAAACCCACATCATCCAAATTTCTTCAGAAATCTGTCAGGTATTTTAAACTTTAAACTAGATAGGTTTGTAATTGCAAAGAGTCTTTCTTAGTATAATTCTTGCAATAATTAGAAACATTTCTCTAATTTCTCTGTGGACTCTTACTAAACAAATGTTCTGTTTCCTACTTTGCCCTTCAGCATAAATAACTCTTCTTCCTCTCTTGTCATGACTGTTTGGATATACCTTAGGATAGCTGTCCTATTTTCTCACAGTTTTTGCCAAATTTGGTTGCTGTGCTCCTCTTTCTTTGGCTGAAACAAATATTCAAAGGACCTAACCTACATCATCTCTGTCCTCTTGCACGTGTCCTAATATAAATTCATACATATACAAATAAACGCCTACACATACAAAGGTGGATGAGAGACTGGACATAAGCTGGCAACGTGCACTTGCAGCCCAGAAAGCCAACCATATCCTGGGCTGCATTAAAAGCAGCATGGCCAGCAGGTTGAGGGAGTTAATTTTGGCCCTCTGCCCTGGTGAGACTCCACCTGAAGCACTGCATCCAGCTCTGGGGTCCCAAGCACAGGAAAGAAATTGACCTATTGGAATAGGTCCAACAGGTGAGCCATCAAGATGATTACAGCACCATTTGCTACACTGAACAAAAGACCTTTGGTGCTTTTAACAACATTTAAGTCATTAACCATAACATTTAATTCTCTCACAGTGAGGCACTGGAACAGATTGCTCATGAAAGGTGTGGGTGCCCCATCCCTGGAAGTGTTGAAGGCCAGATTGGATGGGGCTTTGAGTAACCTGGTCTGCTGGAAGTTGTCCCTGCCCATGGCAGCAGGTTGGAACTAGATGATCTCTAAGGTCCCTTCCAACCCAAGCCATCCTATGATTCTGTGATTTCTAAAGGCTTTTTTCTTTCCTTTACTAGAGTAGTTAATCTGGTCATTTTTATTTAATCTCTTTCACCAAAATTCATCTCAATGTAATTGAGATGTCTACGGTGCCACTTAATACATCTGAACTAGTTATCCTAAATTGGTGGTTTTTTGATGTGATTCTTCTGATCTCTCCCAGACTTTTATGTGAGTAAATGAAATGCATGGCTGAAAAAATGCTTGTTCCTCTCTTACTGTAGAAAGAGTATAGTGTGACATAAATATATAATGTAGGCATATGTATTTGGCCAGAATCACCCTACCCAGCCTGCTCAGTGGTGGGATGAGAGGCAGAAAAGGACTTGACTCTGTGTAAGCACTGCTCAGCAATAATGAAAACATTCCTGTGCTATCTCCGTCCCTGGAAATGTATAAGGCCAGACTGAATGGAACTCTGAGCAATTTGGTTGAAGTGAAAGGTGTCCCTGCCCATAAGAGGAAGACTGGAATTAGATGATCTTAAAGGTTCCTTCGAACCCAGGCCTTTCCACGGTTCTATGTACACTGAAGCACAAATGCAAAACACTGCCCCACACTAGCTGCTGTGAAGAAAATTAACTCTAGCCCAGCCATAACCACCATAATGGGAATGAAGTTAATTTCCACTGAAGAATCCAAACAAAAATGTTATTAGATTTTAACTGAGTGTCTGCACTTAGCTCTTCTGCATAATTTTACTCTTGTAAAATTACATCACGGCATTCTGTGGTGGAGATAAGGGAAGCCAAGTTCAATTCCTGTATAAAGAAAATTACTGAAAAAAATATAGAACTTACATCTACTTCAGGTCTGTGATCTCATCTTTACCATGGCATACAAGTCAAATACCTTATCTTGTAAGAATTGTTCAAGTTCATCATGCCAGCCATTTGTTTGTTTCATGTGCTCTGTATACAGAATTTTTTCTCTGTATAAGATAGGCAAAGAATGGTCATTTCAATAAAGAAAAAAACTAAAAGCTTGGCCAACGCACATAACAATAACTGCAAAGGCCAATTAAGAATAACTAAAAGACTTTTCTCTGTGTTTCTTCAATGAGAATTTGGGTGCCTACATTACTGTTACTAGAAGACACTGTAGGACAAAGTCCCTTTGCTAATGAAGATACTTTAAAGAGAATGCAAGTTCTAATAGACATTTCTGTGTTGAGAAGAAAGACTGTGGCAGCTAAATTCTGTGAATTGTCTGAGTTATTCTGGAATAAATCACCCACAACTCCAGAACATGTTAGCTGTGTAAACCTGTCAGTCATGATCAGCAAATTGTTAAACATTAGAATACAGAAGAGGGTGGCTTTGATCACAAGCCCTTGATATAGGTGCTGCAACTTCAACACCAAAGATGTATGTTTCTGCAAGGATGTGAGATGAAATTTTATACTAAAAAGCCTCCACTATTATTCCTTGAAGACTTCCCAGCAAGGATTAGAATATACATATTTAATGCAAAAATCAGACATAAAAACCAAAATGGCTCTTATTTATGAGTAGGGAAATTCAAAACCTAGAGCTGCAACCTTTACTTAATGCCAAGGCCATGAAAATGCAATGATCTACAGAAATTCACACTTTCATCTCTGGGNATTATTAGCAGGAACTGAAATGTATTCACAACCCAGTCTTGTCATTATCAACTATAGTGAAAAACACATTTTTCTGATGTCTTATATACAACTTCCCACATTTTGTGGGCAGGGAAGATTTAAATTAAATATCTCAGATCATTGTCCTGGTTTGGAACAAATATATTCAGAAGGATAAATATCCTCTGATAAAAACAGGCCGCAATCACCCTCTCCCACCAGGTTCGAGGAAAG
>WEIV01002512.1:113524-147660 GCA_013390005.1 Calyptomena viridis
AATTATGTAATTATAAATAGAAATGCAATACTAGTGTCTGAGACAAAAAGAAGCATTCTCAGACAACAACGCTTCCTAGTTTATGAATGATTATAAGACTATTGGAGCAGATCATTTAAGACAATTGCTACAAACTACAGCTGTGCATTTAAGCCATCTCATGAGCTCCAGCAAATTTGCACAATAATCTCAGCTGCAAATAATTTCTTCATAACTTGTGCTGAGGTGCCACAGCAAGTAGGTGTGACACCAGCCTCATCAATTCTTTGGCTATAGACACTAACTCTCATTAATCTCATATTCTACATAGGCTATTATGATCCATGGACTTTNAAAATGTATATTTTATCTGAATGCAGTTTTGTAAGCTAATTAGAAGCAGAAATAGACATTCATTCCAGAACAGATCTGAGGGAGGAGGGAGTTATAAAGCCATAGTTCCTGGATGTTGATTTACCCTTTGTTTTAAAGGCATCTAAAATTGTTGCAGGATCTTTTCTTATACATTTCCTATTAGTATTTTTGTCAGCTGTGTATACGAATAATTAAATAAATGAGGGTGGATTTGTTTTTCATTATTTACCTCCATTTTTTATTGCT
Source organism: Calyptomena viridis (assembly GCA_013390005.1). Taxonomy (NCBI): domain Eukaryota; kingdom Metazoa; phylum Chordata; class Aves; order Passeriformes; family Eurylaimidae; genus Calyptomena; species Calyptomena viridis. Next base: position 114,125 of record WEIV01002512.1, read on the forward strand.
TTTCCCTACCTATCACATGTGGAGATCATCCACAGGAAAGCAGATCTTTCCTCCTTCCCCATACTGAAGGAAACATAGTTCTTCCAAGTCAGACGTGCCAGTATTATTTGAAATCCAGAGACTACAACAAAATGTTATCTTACGTAACATACCTTGTTCTTTGTATCACCTTGTCACTGTCAGCTTCATGCTGACAATCACTAATTAACTCAGCCCTAGCATGTCTGAAGTGAATCTCAATGTGATGTCTGATTTCTCAGGAACATTTCACAGAGACCAGATTTTTTCTTTTAACTACGATTTAGGTAAGTAAATGTGAACATACTGTAAGATTCAAATAATATGATGTACATTAGACTCCCAGCTGCAGTCTTATCGTATTATCCTTTACGAACTTGGCTCAAAATCCAGCGGGACTCTGGACTGCTTAATTAGTTAATTTCTGTTTTGATTGGAAAGACAAAAGTAAACCTTTTGGAAATTAATTCATCAATTCAAGCTGCATAACAGGCTTTATTGAAATGCAGTCTGCAATGTTCTTAAGTCAGCCTCATCACTGAATGTTGGGACTTATCTTAATTATGGTTGGTTGTAATACTGTACTTATATTAATAATGTTCTTATGTTAAAGAGATTTTTTTGACCTTTTGCAGTGCAGAAATCAATGAGAAGTTGATAAAGCCAAGTTCATTGCTGCCTAAAGTAAAGCAAGCCTGATTTGTTTACTTACCTAAGCCTTCATCTGTCAGACCCATTCTGAAATGATTTATAGACCTCTACCCAATGAAATCATTTAAAGTAGATTAGATTCAAGGAACAATCACCTCTAATATGACAAGCTGATGGAGGCTGACAGGTAACCAAGTTGCTCTGGATGGCAAACAAGTTCCTGAAATTCTGATTAAATTAAAATATTAATGGTACCACTGGGAAAATAAGATTGAATCATGTTAGGCGAATTCAGTATTAGAACCAAAATGCAAATAGAGAATCATTCTGTGTGAAGAAAGCCAGCTGAGGTACCAGGGGAAGTTACCTCCAGTAAACGAGAGAGCAGGAAGCGAATTCAAATGAAAAGCATTGTGTCAAGAGCTCACCTTCACCTTTCTGAGGTCTCTAAAACAACAAGGCCTAACAGGCTCTGGGGTTGGTCTGAACAATTTTGAGAGGTTACATATTTATTTGGACTTGCAGCCTAGTACTAATGAACAACTTCTGCTTTCCTAAGGTTATAAGGTTATTCTTTGAAGCAGTGATCCATGCTTTTTTTCCCCTTTTTTCATGTTTGTTTAGTTTCTGTTTTCAATCCTGTACATTAAGTAGCTCTGGCTGCACTATAATTGCTATATAACTAAATGTATTGACACTGCCTGCTTTGGGATCTGTATTAATTTTGACATACAGGGTAATTAAATGTGCTATGTGTCTCACGTGCATTAAAGGAACAATAGATGCCTTATCTGCCAGACATGCTGAAGTCTGCAATTACAACATGTTAAGAGCAGTTGTTTTTTGCTTCACCAGCACCTTTTATTAATGTTCTTTTAAAGATCTTTAGATGTTATTTAATGGCAGCTATGAAGTAAATGCTACCCATCTCAAGTGACACTGATGGGATTTATCTCACCTCACTTTAGACAGGGTAAACATCTTCATGTGACCTAATTGCCTGACTCTGTTTTTAGTCAGCAGAAAAAAAAGCTGCAGATTGGCAGTCATCTAGTATGGTTTTTATAGTTGTGTTTGGATGAAATAAACTGCAGCCTGGATATACGCACCCCTCACCATTCCATATCTTACAGGTGGAAGAAACTTGTTAGAGGAGCAGGAAGTACATCTCTAAATAATAAAGTGACAACCTAGTTTCAGAATACATAGTTTTCCTGTTTTTTTTCCAGTAGGTACTATGTAAATTATGGTGACAATGATCAGTCCAGTGAAATCCACAGCTAGGGGAAGAATGTAACTAACAGGAGAACAAAACAGCAGTTAGACAGCAGCAGAGAGGGAGACCTTCCTAGATACCCTTATCTACAAGGAAGGTTAGCTTTTCCTGACCAAAAAAAAATTGTTAATATGGAAGCAGTGGAAGGAAGGACAGCATATGCATGGAGAACTGACTGCGGTGGGAAAAAATTGAGAAATCAAGTTTTTTATCATCTCAGGATGGGGAGAGTATGGTAGAAGATCTAGAATAAGGTACTGCCAGTAGGATGTCTAGGCAATAGATCATCTCTCAAAGGTGTTTGATGAGTTTTGTGACTACAGAAAAATTGAGGTGTCAGAGAGGTGCTAATTTCAGGACTTGGCCGGAAAAAGAGACGGCTGTTGTTTTTTGACCTGAAAGCAAGATGAGGAGAGGAATGTATTTACATTCTAGTGCCACAAACAATGACTATGTCAACACTCACATTACTAGATTAAAAACCTGTTTAATATTAGCTGGACTATTGGGATCCCTGCAGTGTGATCTCACCAGTGGCAATACTGAACTGATAATCAGCAACAATCAAAAGAACTTGAAGCAGGTTGGTCAAACCAAGAGACTGAGGGGCAGATGGAGCCTTGGGGATCACCAGAACAAAAGGCAGCTCTGGAAAAAGAGGAAGTGTCCCACTGATCCTTTGCACATTTAAGTAATGGATAACCAGCTTGATGACTAGCATAGTGAACATCACAGAATGCCAACAAAGACTGTGCTCCTGGGGTGACTTTTCCACTCATGTATTCTGGTCTGGCAAATCAGCCCATATATGTATATATGGTTTTGAAATTATCTGCAATTTCTCCCAGTTTTTAGGCACTATGGTAATAGAGAAGAAGTTTAACCTCAGTAACAAAGGAGTCTTTGTGTTCTTAACACATGTGCCAGATGAAAAAAGGTAGAATATAGTAGTGTATAATATATACTAAGAGCATTACTAGGTAAAATCCTAGCTATTTAGAAGTTTAACTCATGCCATTAGGGAAAAGGATAGTAGAGTTTGCACAATGGAAATTTTATGTATGTATCTTCCTCAATGTCTGAAAGAAATTCTCACACATCTGTGAATCATTATTTCTGCAGTTCAACTACTTCTGCCTACACAATGTGGCTCTGAGATACAGGAAAATCTCCTGTGGCCAAGTGGGCAAAGTACCATGGGAAACTACCATTTTCCTACACTCACTGTCCAGCCCATAATGATCTTGTTATGTTGTAAACTTCGATAGGACACTATGTCCAAGGTTTAAAAAGAATAGGCCCAAGTCTTCTTTTCCTAATGATGTTAGAAATTACTTTTCTGTCATATTTTCAGCATGTTTCAGCAAGCCATCATTTCATAAGAGCTTTGAAAATTATACATTGTCCCAGGGTACCAAAACAGAGATCAGGTTCTTTGAAGTTTTTGTTTTTAAAATGTTTGACCTCTAGGTACATTTCACGTTGTAGTAATGGAAGCGTATCTGTAAGGTATTATTTCTAGTCTTGTTATATTTCTGCCATTCAGGATATTAAATACTTAGACATTAATTTCAGTCCTATCACTGTCTGACACATTGTTATACAGGACAACTCTAAAAGTCCGGTTTCTCTTAAGCTTCAAAACTAATACATTCTAATATTTTGACAGTTAGCTTTGATATCACTACACAATTAATCCATCATTACATGAAAAGAAGCAAAACATCTGTTATGTAAAATGCAGGGCAAACAGAAATGCAAGCAGGAGGTAGAAAATCTGAGCATTTCTTCAGTAAAGGCTCAAGCAAGAGGATGGAATAAAGTTCTACAGCAACATCCTTCATCGTAAGAGCAACCAGCAAAAGGAAATAGAATTTTGAGAGAACTAAAGTTGAGAGANCCTGGTGCTTTCCTGCATAGCTCTCTACTACTCCCAGATAGTGTTGCACAAGAAACTGTGTGAGCCCTGAAACTAACTCTTAGGTTAGTTCCTTCTTCATTGCCCTTAATCATACGATGTCAACACAGACATAGGGACCTACTTATCCCTGCAGCACACACTTGAGGGACTCTTCCCTGGGTGCAGGACACTGTGCTTCAGGGATTGCTAGGCCTGGGACAGATGACAGCACCAGGGTGAAAGGCATCCTTCTGCAGCAGGACTGACAGATCTTTCCCCTTGGAAAGACAGAGTGGCATCACTGGTTCAGAAAAACTGACTGAGGTCATTGACGGTGACCCAGCTTCTATGGCCAGTAGATCTGCTGAGAATGAGAGCAGTTAAAGAGCTCTTTGCAGGTGTCTTTCAGCCCAGTGTCGGTACCCGACACCCAGCCTGTGCCCACACCAGAACTTCCCCTCAGTGCACTTCCCTCCTAAAGTAAAGGGGACATAACTTCACAAAATAATTGAGGTTGGAAGGGAACTTCCCCAAAGTCAGTGGAGAGACACCAGCCTCCATAGGGAAGTCCTGTTCATAGTTAATTAAACCAAGCAGTTTATTAAAACAAGTTGTATTGCATTGCCCTGCCATGAACCCAAACAGCCACTCACCACTGGTCCATCAGTCCAAGAATAACAGTTGGATCTCATCCCTCACATGGTGAAGGTGCTGGTAATGTATTTTTCATTATTTAAACTATTGAATCTTAATCATTACACTCTTGCCATGTGTATACAACTCTGCCCAAGGACTGTATGTCACTCCTTAAATACACTGTCAAAGAAATAGTCTCATAATAGTCTCTATGTTCGCAGAAGAACATAGTCTTCAGAAGAACATAGTCCATTTGTCTACTCCAAAATAGGATCAATGATATGTAAAACACACTGAACAGATAGTTTGCTAGTCTGTTCTCAAAAACATCTAGTGGAAGTTGCCTTAGCCTGTGTCCTGGTATACCAGTAACTGACCAGCTTAAGTCCACACTTGCTCACTGATTACTCTGGAGATCTTGGGGAGGAGATTATGCTTCTACAGTCTTTGCACTCCTTTACAAAAGGACTCCAGGTTCTTCTAATTGTACCAGAACAATCATCAGTCTGACCTTCCCTAGTTATCATTTTTCCTCAGTTAGGAATGAACCTCTGCCAGCTATATTAGTTCAGTCAGCAGCTGTGGAATTCTCATGTAGGTGACAAACCGGCCGTCCCAGCCTCACTCTCTAGCACCAGGGATACAAACTACCTGCTCTCCTTACCCCGGCTCACAGGTTGTGGACTCTTTTATTGTTTTTTTTTTTCCTTTTGAAATTATATTTTGCATTCAGGAAAACAAGATGCAATTTAAGAGGGTTCAAATAACAAAGCCAAGTACATCACAATCCATAATTCTTGTCCAAATTCTTGTCCATAGTCCGTTGTCCATTGTCCGTAGACATAGACAATTTTTGCACTTGGGTGGTGCTTATTACAAGGGCACAGTGGAATATTCTCTAGGCTTTATAGCAAAATAAACATCAAATTCTATTATTAGCAGTCTCAGCATAGTTTTACATTATAAAATATAGACTATAGCTGCAATAATAACTGTAGAAATATAGAATGCATAAGCAATAAATATAAATGTAACTGAGAAAGCAGCTATTATATCCATCTCTGCAGAATTCAAATCAGTCTCTTACCAACTTTGTCCATTGTTTTCCATGACCCTGTACCTGATCTTCTGCTAATGGCTTCATTCATCATAATGAGTCCAAATGTCCTGGAAATAACTTTGTGTCCAGATGGAGAACATTTGTTAAGTAACATGTATATGAAATACATATATTTGTATATTTATGCGTATGCTGAAAGGTAAAATATTCATAACCCACTGAAGAAAGCTTAGGCCTTTCTTAAAATAGGGTAGCTTTAATGAAAATAACTGTGATATGAACTTTGCTTCCAGCTCCCTTTGGTAAATTAAAGGAAGAGCATAGAAATAAATATATTAACATATTATTAATGTTTATTGTTGAAATATGTATATATGAGATGTGCTCCTTCATACATTTTGTAATGTCTAAATTACACAAATGTGGGGAATTTAATAAGTCATCCACATGGTTTCATCTTTTTATGTAATTTTGCTACATTCTAAATGAAGCAGGGAAAAGTCACTACTTTTATCAATTTTAAAAATTGTTTTACATCTGAAAGAAGCTGAATAGTAACACAGTGAAAATTTTGTAGGTAGTATTGCATTAAGATCATTGAGGTTTTTTTCTTAATAAAGCAAGATTCATGGAGAATTGAAGAAAAACTATGATGAAAAATAATGCAAATGTTCAAGGAGGAGAAGGTAGTAGGCTGATTAGCAGTAAATCTCTGATTGAAATATGTTACCTGTAGAAGGTAGATTATTTTCTGTTACTATCTTTTTTTTCCTTCAAATTATTCCAAGTATTGCATTTATTGAACCTTAGTGGTGAGTGCTGGATTGATGAGAGAGGTTCAGCAAAGCTCCGGTCAGGAGTTGAAGGAGATAGCTGGAATGTTTCAGGATAGCACTGAAAAAATAAAATGCTGTTTTGAAGCTCATGCTGCATGGATGATGACTACAACAAAAATTTTCCTTTATGGCCACTTCAGAGTTGGGACAACTCTGTAACAACGCTTAGGGAATTTCAAGCATATCAACTAATATAATTATTTAATTGTCTTTTTGGTAGATGTCTTTCAAGTAGCAGCATGCCTGGTAAATCACTTGCTTCTTACAACACTGAGAGGAATGGCAAAGGGGAGATTAGTAATTTTAACACACATGAATGTGTGTTTTTTCTTTCTTATTAAATTGATTTGCAGTGAACATTTAGTTCATTTGCATGAACATTTAATAACTTCACAGAAGAGTTGTTACAAACCAAATTGACTTTGTTGTGATAGAGAATTTACATACCAACTGATGTGGGAGCTCAGTTTAAAGGGTGTTTGGCCATTGGTTTCAAAGACACCACAAAGGTGCTTTTGTATCTTCCTCTACAGCCCCCATCTTTGGACTTGGTAAAGGGAAGTGGATACCTACAGGAAACCAAAAAGAGATTAAAGGTTTCTTGTCTCCATGTTATAAAGACTCTTTTGCTATTCTGAGACCCATACCTTCTAAGAAAAAGCTAGCTATCTTAGTATCAAAGCTGTTGGAGCAAAACAGTCTTTGGATTCACATTGTAGTTTTCTTATTGATTTCAAAGGAAAGTGTACAGAATATTCAGAATATACTGCAGGCCAAAAAAAATATTTGGCTTAAAATATAAGTTAAAATTTGTTGCTTTTACAATCTGTCATGATTTCAGAAATGTGGCTTGTGCTCTGTGTTCCAAATCTGGCATAACCGCCAGGCTAATGCAAGAACCAGGATTTTTTTTCAAGTCATAATGTAGTTTACTTCCAATTCTTGTCTGAGTCTCTGTCCTTAGATCACCTGACATGTATCAAGCAATAAACTCAAGGTAATGTAGCTGTTGCAGTGGTGAACAAGCAAGGAGTGCTGAATTTCAAAATGCAATCTGAAAAAAAAAAAAACCACAATGAAGGGTAGGCAATGATGCCAAAGGGAAAAAAACCAACAAACAAACAAACCACCATTATACCTCTGCTTTTAGTGAAGTCACTAAGAGGTTTTAGACAAGAATTCCTCCTCCTTTCTCTTTTCCTTGAATATAGTCAGCTAGTGGATATGTCCCCTTGTGCTGGGGTGGTTTTGTGCAAGTTTGATGTCTTAGATCAAGGAAAACTGGAGGAGTAAAGTTAGCTAATATTTTTTAAAATAAATGTGAGTAGAACTTTCAAATCATTTTAAGAAGTTGTTCCACTTAGAACTTGTAGATGTAGATTCCCTTTGAATCCAACCCAGAGTGAGTAGATTGTACTGCATGGAAGGGCTCCTCGATGTGAAGGAAGAGAAATTTTAATTATCTTCACTGAGGCATATGAGTTTCCAAGGCCTACAAAACAAGAACAGAAAAAGCAAGAAGTTGCTAGGACGGCTGCAAAGAGGGATTGTTCAAAGATGCAACTGAAAAAAATACCTGTACAATAATTAATTAAGCTTCAAAATGTCCCTCGGAGGTAGGTATTATTAAACTAGAATATACAGAATTAATTAAGGTTTGCAGGGAAAAGAAAGGGCAGGGGAAAAAAAAAAAAGCTGAACAAATTAGTGCTAGCCAAAGGGGTAAGAAGGACAAGACTCTTATAGACAGAATCAAGGAAGAAACATATCGTAGGAAGAAAACATACCCATTAATAATGGAGCAATTATTGGAACTGATTGCCAATGTTTTCTTCATTATTGGAACTGATTGCCAATGGCTCCCTAAGGGAGAGCAAAGATGCCAGACTCTTTGCAGGGAGGAGGAGGAGAGAAGGGCATTACATCCTTGCGTAGCTTCTTTTCCTTTATACTAACATTATGTCAGGCAAATACCTCATTTTCAAACTTTTTTTGGGAAGTGTTTTAAGGAAGGCTATAAGGATGCAGGCTCAGGACACCCACAAGATGTCTCTGGAACTCTGTCCATTTGTGTCAAGACCTACCCCCTAGCACAGTTTTTAAGTACTTTCATGAAGATTTCATGGATGCTGCCAATCTAGTTCTATCACTCCAAGAGAATCCCAAATCCACATCTCATTGAACTCCAAAGGTAAGCTATTTCATCAGGGTACAGAAGGCTAAGTACCTCCATTAAAAATGAAAAAGCAACTCAAAACCAAAAATCCTATGTGGAATTTTCTTGTTAAGAGAAGGAGAGACAGACCTAGTATATCAGCCACCATCGCCTAATGTCCCCAAAAAACCAAAATCTAAACAAAAAAAAAACTTAGTATGATGCTTCTAAATCGGTGCACTGGGTCTGGCTGTGATGGAGATATTTTTCTCCATAACAGCCTGCAGGCGCTGTATTTTAGATTTGTTGTAGAGAATATTTTAGTAGAAACAGGGTATTCAGTGCTCACTGAGGCCTGCATGCACAATCCAGTCTTTCAGTATGATGGCAAGGACAGTGTGTCCTTGAGCCTGAAAAAATAAGGAGTTTGAAGGACATAAACGAGAAGGGGGGATGTAGAGCCGGGTGTGCTGACCATGAGATAGGCAGGGGAAGACAGTGGGCTTACGCGTGATTACTATGAGTTAACTAATCAACTACGGGGAAGGGACGTGTGAACAAAGGGTATTGTCCAGTAGGATTGTTGTTTAGGTCGTGTGGACATGCCTGAGGCTTACAAAAATGCTGACCTGTGTGGAAATAAACAAACATTGACTATATCTCTATGAGGAGTTCGTCTTTGATTCGGAAGCAGCTTCCCTTCAATTTGTGGCTAAAGCAGTGTTAATAACATACTATTATGGAGCAGTTCTTGCTTAGGGTTGGAGTTTTCTCTTTTTTCATACATTGCTTCTCTGAGAAGCAGGTGAGAGATGGGCAAAAGCTGTGAACTCTGAGCTCTAAAGAAAACAAACATTGGACCAATATTTGTTGAAGATGATCATCTGTCTAATAGGGATGAAGAAATAGCAGAGGTATTCACATCCATTTTTTGCCTCACTCTTTAATAATACTGATAGACATTGAGCTGCTGAATCCCCTGAGTCAGAAGTCCATGATTCTAATAGTTGCTTTCAATTTGTAGACACTGAAATTGTAAGGGACCAGCTGTATCAGCTGAATATTCACAAGTCCAAGGGGCCTGATGGGATTCATCTCAGAGTACTGAAGGAGCTGATGGATGTTGCGGCAGGATCTCTCTCAATCATCTACCAAAGGTCTTGGGAATCTGGGTAGGTCCCTGCTGACTGGCAGCTTCCAATGCTATTCCAGTCTACAAAAAAGGTGTAAAGGAAGACCCAGGGAACTACAGACCTGTCTAATGTCTCATCCTGGGAAAAATATAGAAAAGATTATACTGGTGCTATTGAAAGGCATTTAAAGAAGAATGTAATCATCAGGCACAGCCAACATGGGTTCACAAAAGGAAAGTCCTGTTTAACTACTTTGATATCATTCTATGATAAAGTCGCCCTCCTTGTGGATGAAGGGAAGTTCATGAATGTAGTTTTCCTGGATTGTAGTAATGCTTTTGATACTGTACATCAGAGCATCCTTCTGGACAAGCTGTCCAGCTGTGGAATGAGCACATTCACAGCACACTGTGTGAAGAACTGCATGAAGAATAGAGCCCAAAGAGTTGTAATGAGTGGGGTGGTGGATGGTGACTGATCAGCAGAGATGTCCCTCAGGGGTCATTTCTAAGGCGAGTTCTGTTTGATATTTTTATCAGCAACCTGAATGCAGGAGTTGAATGCACCACTGTCATTTTTGCTAACAATACCAAACTGTGAGGTGCTGTTGACTCTCTGGAGGGAGAGGAGGTTTTGTGGAGAGTCTAGACAGATTGAAGCACTGGACAATCACCAATGGGATGAAATTTAACAAGTCCAGATGCAAGATTCTACATGTAAGGTGGATAATTCCAGGCAGAAGTATAAAATGGGAGAGGAGTGGCTGGAGACCAGCCTTGTAGAAGGGCATCTGGGGGTACTGATCAGCAGCAGGAGTCGGCAGGGAGACCTGACATCCAGGATGACAAACTCTATCCTGGGAAGCATCAAACACAGCATCAGCAGCCAGTCAAAGGGAGTGATTATCCCACTGTGTTCAGCGTTGGTGCGGCCTGACCTGGAATGCTGTGTGCAGCCCTGGGTCCCACAGTTTAAGTAGGATGTGGAGATGCTTGAATGTGTTCAGGGGAGGAGAACAAAGCTGGTGAAAGGGCTAGAAGGCATGTCCTGTGTGGAGTGGCTGAGGACTCTGGCTTTGTCCAGTTTGGAGAAAAGGAGGCTGAGGGACAACCTAATCTTCTGTACAGCTTTCAAAGGGGAAGTGGAGAGTGAGGTGCTGATATTTACTCCTTGGGATGCAGTAACAGGACATGTAGGAATGGTTCAAAACTGCACCAGGGGAGGTTAGACTGGACATTAGGAAGTATTTAATTACAGTGTGGTCAAACACTAGAACAGCCTATTAGAGAAGTAATTGGTGCCCCAAGCACATCAATGTTTAAGAGGCATTTGAATAATGCTCTTAATAACTTTTTGTCAGCCCTGAAATGGTCAGGCAATTGAACTGGGTGTTCATTGGTGGAGGACCCTTCCAACTATTCTATTCTATTCTATTCTATTCTATTCTATTCTATTCTATTCTATTCTATTCTATTCTATTCTCCTTAAAAATTGTCATAAATCTGAATGATTGTTAAGAATGTGTTTGCAGTTCAGAGTTATTTGACACACTTGTGCAAACAAATTGAAACTCATTTTTTTACAAACAATTTGCTGCAAATGCTCACTTAGGGAATTCATTATTCGCAAATCATGTTTTGATGTTTGTAATCATTCATCTACTTACACACTTGGATGCCACAATGATAATTAGAAGATATTGTTTCTTTTCCCCAACTGGATGACCTAACATAAATAGACAGAAGCGATGCCTCAGCAAATCACTGGGGCTCATTATTCTCTCAGAGAACACACAGAGAAAGATGGAGATACCCTGAGTAAAGTAGAATTGCAGATTTGATGGATTTTCTTATTTGTCTGCATTCTCAAATATATTTAAAAAAATTAAAAGCTATAAAATTTCAAGAAAGATTTAGAAAATGTTTACATTATATTCAACTATGCAGTGTGATTTTTCCATTCATAGTCCAAGTCCAGTCATGGAAAGTATCAAGCAGGGTTTTGGCTGGATCTAGGAGTCTCTAACATTTTATTTGATTGCCTGAAATCTCACTAGAAAACAAAAATGCATGACATGCATTCTTTATTTTTTTCTTTGAAAACATTGATACCTTTGCAGGTAAGAAAAATTCTTGAAGAGAAAACTTAATTATTGATATGAGAATAGCTGTACTAGAGCTCTTATAGCCTGCACTGTCAAAACTTTACAAATCAGGCTGCATCTTTGCAGAATCCTGAAAGACAAGTAATTGGTCCTTTGTATACGATACATATGATGAAGAGGACAGAATGATAGCATGTGCATATGGTGCTGTTGGGTTTTTATCTAAGAGAGGGAAGAAATTGATTTCTTTTTTTAATACATTTTTTGTTAATTGAAGAAAATGTGGGTGTTTCTGATTTCTGTTACCCCAAAGATCATTCAGACCACAAGGAAGATAGCGCCCCTAACCACAAAGCAGACACGCTTTTAAACAGCCTGAAAAGATGATTTTCACATTTCTATTTTACTTTGAATTTCTATTTTATTTTAGAAAATGCATCACTGATCACTGTTTATGTTGATTTTCTACAGCATTAGGTAGGAGTTGCAATTTGTAAACCCTCTTCATACAATTCATTGTAGAACAGAGAACCACACACTTGAGACACAAAGAGTTCATTCTCAAACAATAAGGGCCCTTGTACAAGAAACCCACATAGTATAATTATGATCTTTTTTTCAGGAAAGGAACTTTGTATGATATTCCTGGTTTACTGAGGTCTGATTTTGAAAGAATGAAAGAGTGAACTCTTTAGAAGAGGTAAGCATTGATGTGTTATCAGCCATAACCATGTCATAAAAGCTGACTTTCTTCCATTCATTCATCAGAAAACTCTCAGTTTCAACATTTATGAAATTATTCCTGGAAAATACTTTTTGCATTCATATACTAAAGATTTCAGGGAAAAAGCATAGACTGGAAAATATTCTATGGAAGATGTTGGTTACTTTGATCTAGCCGATATTTCCAGGAAAGAATGCAAATTGTTGCTGTATCTTCAAAATTGGATATTAGCAGCTTCTCTTTGAAACTTCTAGTTGCAAATATCATATATCCTTTGCACAATTTTGGCATTGTTTGCCTAACACCCTTATAATTTCAGTAATAGTGTGTCTTAAGTGCAGTACAAGAAGGTCCTGTACAGTGCTGCAGCTAATTCTTCACAAGTCTTTTGAAGAAAAGATTGTCATAATAATCGAAGAAATATTCATAATAGTGTAGAAAAATTTATGCAGCCATTTTTAGTCTTATAACTTGCAGAAACATAAAATCATTTTTAGAAAGACTGTTAAGAAAAAGAAATCTTCAATTACTTTTCAGTTCCTACAGTGACTCTTTGAGCTTAATTAAGCTGAAAATAATATTTTTAACCTGGCTGACTCATATAGAACAAATCCGTTTAGACATTTAAACCAGAATTCCAATTCTTATTAAACCCTGAAACTAAAATGATGTAACAGGAAAGAGTCTGGTTAAAACGGCTAATAGAAAGAGGTAAAACTAGCTTTAAAAATATTTCTGAGGTTTTCTGTCTACATGAAAAAAGCAGTTGAAGTACACTGCGTTATGTGCTTGACATTCTGCATATTCAGAATATGTGAGACAAACACAGAAAAGTGGTGAGACAGAGAAAGTGTTAAGGGAGAATGTATCCCTGTCAAATACAGACAAGCCTGAGGGAAGTATATATTCCCTCTTCCGTGAAATCATAAAGACTGAAAGAAACCCTCTTAATTGCACAAGCCATGCTTTCTGAGCCACTCCTCAACAGCACTCTGTCCATTTATTTTTCTGACAAGCAACCACTGGACAAGTTAGAAAGAAAAAATGAACAGGAGGAGGATTAACTGTTATCTCAGTGATGCTTCTGCAATCTGATGCTAGCACTGAAAAGCTTTCAGGAAAATTGTGAATTTTAGTAGAAATATAGTGTATTTGTTTTTCTTTGACTGCTTTAAGCGACCACAGTGATACTGAAATTTAAAATTCCTACAGTCTTTGCTTATATAATATGTTCCTTAGAACACAGTACAGACTAAAGTTTGGTAATAGAGACACAGTGATATTTCACTTGGATTTTATCCTGTTACATATATGTGAATGTCAATCTCAAGATACATCTGAATTGATTTAATCTGAGTGCCTGATTTAAATAGTCTCTTTTCTTTCTGTTCCAGAGGAAACAAGTAGCTTTCAGGTAGCTTTCTATGCAAAGAGAATTAGGAGAACAAAAGCCAACATGATGCAGTTGGAAGAAATCCACAGGTTGTCTTGTGCAATGTTTCCACCCTGCTCCTCTTCTACAGACAATAAAAACTACGCTAAATTTTTAGTCTCTTTATTACTTTAATGTTCCTTCCTTTCATTTGCAGCCTTGATTGCATGTGGGAATTCATATCTATGCTTCTAAAATGAGTTTTCTGATGTATTTTGTGAATTATGTGCTGACATCTCACAGACATAGTCTATGCACCACAGATTCGAAAACAAAACTTTGTACTCCACTTCCATTCATTTAACTGGAATCCCATCATCCCATAACCTAGTTAGGCCTGTGACAGGTTTGTCTGGTCTCATAGTCTAAAGTACATCTAATTCACTCCTAAATGGGTGTAGTGAGTTGGAGATTGGCCTCTTCTCCCAGGCAACTAGTGACAGGACAAGAGGACATAGCCTCAAGCTGCACCAGGAAATGTTCAGGCTGAGCATCAGGAAGAATGTCTTCACTGAAAGGGTTGTTAAACTTTGGAATGGACTGCCCAGGGGGGTGGTGGAATTATCATCCCTGGAAGTGTTCAAGAAATGACGCAATGTGGCACTTAGTGATTTAGTTTACATGTGATTTAGTTGACATGGTGGTGTTCAGTCAAAGGTTGGACTTGATGATCATAGACATCTTTTCCAACCTTAATGATTCTATTATAATCTATTTTAAAACATGAATCTGGTGAGGACTATCCCTTCCAGAACATCTGGTGAACACCCAGGATAGTCATCTCTGCATTTATTATAATATTGCATGGAAATAAAGAGTAGTCAGGACTTGTGAGCTGAGCAGGAATGTCTCTGTTCACATGAAAGTCATTCAAGCAAATAGCTGCTGCTGTTCTGTTATTCGCAGGTGCTGAATTAAACTAGGGTCTGCCCAATAATGTGAAAATAGCTGTAGTCTTCAGTGTGCTGGCTCATATACAAAAAATGTACTTATACCAAGTGAATTTATTTAAATGCATTGGTCTCCATTTTTAGTCATTGTTATCACTAGTTCGTGACAGCCATTTGTCACAAATAATTTAGCAGATGCATATGTGTTCTCTCAGCCCTAACAGCAAAGGACACATTAAGATCTTTTTAATAGCCTATGTGCCACAATTTTTGGGAACAAATCCATACCTATGCCAAATTATATTAAACAATGTTCCACTAATAATGTTATATAATTAGTCATACCAACTCACATAATAAGTTACTACAGTTGTAGCAGCAAAATTGAAGATAGAAAGGAGCCTTAGCTGACTTAAAGTCATATTTTGGCTGCAGACAGAATGGTTAGCTCCTAACTTGGACACAAGAACCATATATTTGTTCTTATAAGCTGTCACATCTGGGAACAGTAAGCAAAGATGAAGTGTTTCCTTAAAATAGTGCCCTAATTTAGAAAACTTGAAATTGGGAAAAAGAAATTTTTAGAAAGAAGTTCTACAAGAACTCTGTAAAGTACCTATCCAGTGAAACTTTTAAGGATTTCAAAATGCTCATTTTCCACAAGAGGATGGAAAACAGAAATATTTTAAGTTCTGTACTCAAACAAATAAAGAAATGAAATAGAAAGTTGTCAATAAAAGTTGCAAGATGCTGATTCAAAGAGATTTGAGCTTGGTTCTTGCATATGGGAGGCAAGATCCCTTAAAAGGTCTTGTGAGGAAGTGCCAAACTTTCTCAAGTTTCAGAAGTTAAGGAACATTTCCTGACAAAAAGTTACAGATTCATTCAAAAATTTGAATGTGTTGCTCAGCACTTCCTAAATAAAACACAGCCTTGTTCAAGCTGAGCCTGAATCTCTGAGGACAATAGGAAAGCACCATATTTGCATTGCAGAGATTCAAAAGAGCATGTAAAAGTCTCAGTAGCTTACCCTGATGAAGATGACAGTATTAACAAGGAGGAATATACCATATTATACACCATTGCCACCTTATTCTTCGGGAAAGTCCCATGAAGATGTTCAAAAGTTAATAAGAGTAGTAGGAAAAGGGAATCTGCAGTTACTACAGTAAGGATGTTGGGGTCTATTTTCACTAATATTTTTTAATCTCCTTCCAATGTTTGGCTTTCAGGACAATAGAGAATTAATGAAGTCCAAGTAACCCTTTCATTCTATAGCAGGATTGATAGATTCAGAGAAGAATGTGGGTTTACATTGGAGTGAGACAGCATGTAATCTGGTAAATAGAAAAGGCCAGGAATGTTCTCAGAGGAACTGGTGAGCCAAGATGAAGAGAATCAGAAATAGATGGCGACAAATTCCAGACTTGTCCTATATGTTTGTGCCACAGTGCTCACCTGTTATCTTCTTATTTCAAATCCAACATTGATCGCACCTAGATTTTCCCAGAAAATACTGAGGCATAATATACCAGGTTTTCTTGTACACTTCTGTTTCTGTTAAACTAAATAATGGTAATTCAGGAAATGTACAGAAACTCCCATCATTTTTATTTTTTTAAAGGTTACTCATAGCCACTTTTGGCAACCGTTATTTGAATCCAGCAACAGAATAACCATAGCAAGGCTACTCTGAGAGAGGAATCTGGATGAAAGTAGTAGGATATAAACCTGCATCCAATTTGGGTTTGAGACTACTAGTGTTTAAAGAAAACTACTTTGTGTTATTTGTTTCTTCTGGGTCTTTTAAAAAAATGTAAATTTCTGGAGAAGCCTCAATAATGTTAAATTACACTAGAAGGAGTCTAACCTCCCAGATAAGCTACTATATCATGGTGGTAACTTCTTTAATAAATAAAATAACAGTATTCATATAGACTCATTATTTTCCGAAACATAAGCACTGTGGCACAGTGAAGAAAAGGGGCATGCCCATTTAAGTAGAGGCTCATGATATCCTTGTACTCTCTCAGAGGTTCTTTCTCTAATGCCTGCTTTAAGAAAGGACATTCTTTTATTCCTATCTTCACTTCTAGATGTTCAATATTTAGTGACAATATAATGAACATCATACATTACTGACTGCAGCAACGTGTGGTGCTGGAAAGCTTGGCTGAGGTTTGTTCCCTGAGGATTCTGACTGACCACTCTGCTAGTGCTAACGAATGGTGGCATATTTTTGTGATTGGGATTTGTGTCCTTGTGGGGCTGATCTAAAAACAGCAAACTCATTTTTAACAAGTGACTTAAGTTACATTTTAATTCAGTCCTCCAGAAAATGAAATACCAGAGCATTAAATTGCACTGGATTTTAGTCTATGGGGCAGATTCTTGTAGACTGGCTAGTACTCAAAATCTAATTAGTCTGTTAAGAACCTAGCATGTTCCATCATGTTTGTTAAGTCAAAAAATTATATCTCAGAAATTCTGCACTCCTGTAGCATCCCTTATTAACACAGTACTACTGTAGTTTGGGTAACCATTCTCACTAGACTTTGCTTAATAGACCTTATATTTTATGTTTTGAATGAACAACTCATACAGGGTTGAGCCAAGGGCTTAATCACTCTTAATACAATAAAGCAGCACTTTAAAATATTATTAACCTCATCTGTCTAGATTTGGAACTAATAGACCATTGTGTGTGTATTGTCTTTATCCCTGCCAGTTATGTACATATTTATTAATCCACTCTTCCAGAGGAAAAATTTCTAAAGGAAAACCAACAGTAACCTTCAAGTGAGCGGGCACAGGTTAGAAGGGCACTAATTAAATGTCAGACTTGACAGATTAAAATTATGAAATTTAAAATCACCGTGGAGCTCTTTGTCATTGTCAAATTAGGAGTCAGTGTGATGAGGAGCATGGAAGTGAATGGTTTAATGGATTGAATGGGAATGTGGCTTAGCAGCAGCCTTTTCTTGAATTCAGATCAGCCTGTANCAGATCAAAGGCTGCTAGTTCAATTTCACATTCAAAAAGAGTTGTAGCTTACCTGCATCAGTAATAGATGTGTGTATATGTATGTAGGTTAAAAGAAAAAATGGTAAAAAAATAAAGACAAATATGTTTCATGAGAAATAATTTTGCAGAGATGATTTATGCATTTAGATTAGAGTACCAACATCACTTTTTCTATTATTTGGCTATGGGGTGTTTAATGAGATTTTAAAGTCAAAGTGTTCATGAACTGCTCAATATTTGCTTTTGCAAAGAACTTTTCTGTTTAGGAAAGTGGAAGATCGGGAATATTTAATGCTGGATAGGCTATGTTAAAGGAAACGACTAAATTCAAGTGAGCAGGCCACATCCTGACAATACCCGTTGTAATATACATTAGGAAAAATGCTGCTGACTTCAACTGAGTTTACATCAATATTATTTACATGAATAATATTGAATAAAATGGAAAAAGTGATAAATAAAATGTCATGGATCAAAACGTTTACATGTAAGTTTGTTTTATGAGGAAATGCACTTTAATTCTTGATATTGTTAGAAGTTTCATTTGCACACACACACATAGATGTACATGTCTAAATATTTATATACATATAAGTGTATGGAACATCTTTCAGATATCAGTCATAGAAAATCTAATGATCCTGTAAATTATACCAAAAATGCATGAATTTAAAATATTTCCCTTTCTTAAGGCATTACTTCTATGTTCACAAAATTTGCAATACTCCTTGACTCCTTTCTTAAGCAAATCAGAAAATTATTACACTTCCATTCTGAAAAAAATTTCCACTACAGGAACTCTTAATTCAAACGTAGTTTTGAATTATATAGGAGATACTGTACAACAGCAACTGAAATCAATAGGATTGGTTTTTAAACAGGATTTGGTAGTTATTTAAACTAGTGGGAAGTCTTTTAAACCACTGGGAATCTTTCTATTGAATTCAAAAGATGTTGGATCAAAGCTGAGTTCTTTAATCAATATATCTAAATTTACATTACAAAAAGCATCAATAAAATTGTCAAGCCATTAATCACATTCATAATGTTTGTTTTTTTCTTGAGACAAGTGATATATTATGACAAAATCATGCCAGGTAACTCTTGTCCCATGTTCCAGTTTCATCCAGGCACTGCATAACTCATTTGACAGAACTGGCATCTTCAATTCAAATGCTGATTTGTAGCAAAATGTCTTTAGCATATTGTATACCCCACAATCAAGGCATCTACCTTCTACATCAATATGCACATGCATTGAACAGGGAGACAAGACTGAACGTAAGTCTACAATAGCATTTCTGGGGAATACTGCTTGGTACCTTCATATGAGGTGACTCAAATTCAATTCTAGCAGATCTTCAATAGATCACTAATATGTCATGATTGCGGATACCCCGGTCAGACACAGAAGTTCTTCAGCCACCACTTGGAGAAAATTTCCTTAATTCCCAACCTTTATTCAGGTTTCTAGTCTTTCCTGACCAAGGTCAAAGAGATGAGAAGAGACACATCACAACCTTTCAATTATGCTAAAAAAAAAAAAAAAAGAGGACTGTGGAACAGTTACACAGCATCAAAAAATGATTTCTTGAAAAAAAATAGAGGCATCTACTGGTGCCATCAACAACAAAATCAGATTCTCCTACATATTTCACCTACTGCAGTAACATTACTCCAAAGAATATGTTCAGAAAAAAAAATATAATACTTCAGCAATCATCAAAGGACTAAAATTACTGTAGAAAAAAATGCATGTACTATCTCTTTTCCTTTCCTGCTGGGAGCCATTCTGGAGTCAGAAGCCACATGAACCAAACACACAGATTTCTAACTACAATGCAAAGAGAAATTCTCAGAAAAGAGGAGGAAAAATAATTTAGGCTAATCTGAATCAGAGAGTCTAGAGAACCGCTATTGGATTTTGTGGGTTATATTGTAGAGGCCACAAAGAGTGTTAGGATTAGATAACAAAAGCAACTATAAAATAAACTCCCCAAAACAAAGCAAAATTAAATAAAACTAAATTAAACTAGAATCTCTGTGGAAGACCTCTTAGATTTACTTGTGTGACTTCAACCATTGACCCTTAAACTGTACACTCTTTCAATCTCAAAGTCACTTGCAAAGAAAGGTGTCAGGTAAGGAAGAAGTCACTAAGCATAGACACCCAAAAGGAATCTTTTCAAAGCAAGAGGTAAACAACTTCTATAAAACCATATTCAAGTGATTTATCTCAGGAATGAGAAACTCCATGGCGGTTTTACGTAAGTAGTCCAGTTTCTTTAGCCATCTGAGTTAACCCATGTGAACAGTTTTTGCTGGAGATAACAAGGATATTGAATTTTTCTATAAAAACATTAGTCAGCAGGGTCACTTTTTGGCATGAGAACAAGTATGACATGAATGAAAGAACAAAGAAGAAAGTATACAACTGACAAGTCACCTAGTTCTGTAATGGATTCTATTAACTGCTCAGTAAATTAGCAAATACTTGTATTTCTGCATAATCAAATAGTAGTTGTCAGTATTTGCCATTAATTTTCTAGTAGCCACTGAATAGCTTCACTTTAAACTTCAATGAGAATTTCTTCTCTTGTAAGAAATGGTTTCACGTTTTCCAAAGAAAGCATATGCTTCCACATTTAAATACATTTATATCCACATGAAGTTCATAAAAAATACCGGTCATTCTAAAGAGGTTATGATGCCAAATAAGTGACATTTATTAAAGGCCTTTTCTCATTTTTCTCTTTTATGAGTGCTTCCTAAATTATTTTTAAAATGCCAGTGATTCCTCTTAAGTTCAAAACTTTCATTTGCCCGAGTCATACAATATTTATCTATTCCAAAACATCACAGCGACATACATTTCCAGTACATTATCTTATCAAGGGGTGCAAGTCACTTAGCAGATAAAACCTTTAGTGCTGCTGTATGTTGGTCTTATTTTAAAGGGGGCTGATGTATCCCTCTTTGAGAAAAGCCCTCTGAATGGTACAGACACATTAGAACAGCCCAGGTATATGTCAGCAGAAAGCTCAAAGAAGATGCAAGTGGCCTTGGCCAACACAGGAGAAATTTACACAGGAACTGCTCTTGTTAAACAGCTCAATGAATTGTCTCTTTTTCTGGAGCTCCCCAGGACAGACCAAGCCTTTACATGGCACTTCACTCAGACCCAAGGAGATGCGAGCTTGCGTTGGGGTCTGCACAGGTTAAGCTGCTGGGCTGTACAGGTCCTTCGAGATAGGCCAGACTAAGGCCACTCCCATTTTGTGCCATGAATTCAGGGATGTTCACATGAATTCCTCATTGGCAGGAGCAAGATGTTCTACAGAAAAGCAGTTGCAGAGCTATACAAATAGTAACATCCAGCATTGCTGTACCCAAAAGAAAATGCTTGCCCAAATGAAAACATAAGGCCAGAAGGAGACACCTGGGGCACTGAGTGTCCCCTGAGACCTCAGACAGTGCATTGTATAATCTTTTGCATATATGTATTGAGCTCCCCCTACTCCCAACAGAGGTTTTTCCTGAAAATTAATGTTTCATGATAATGCATGCAAGTGCTGAACAATCAGATAGTAAAAATGTTCATTTAAGAGTCTGTATTAAATTATGATGATGAAGAGGTCAAGTCAGATTTGTTATCATGATTTTTAAACTGTCATTCAGGTGGTTTCTAATTTAGGAAAAAAGTGATCAAATAGAAAATCATCCATAAATTTAAAATAATTACTCTCACTATGTTGAAAAAATTTAGTAGCAGATTGCTGTAAACCCTTAAAGATCAAAGAGGTAGAGATAAGGCCACAAAAAACAGTCTGTAAATTTGTAATCATATATCCTTGAAGAGCTATTTGTCACTATGGAAAAATAGACCTTGCTTACTAAAACAGGCAAATTAATCAGAGAGCATTAATTCTAATACTGTAGCTGTTAATGCAGTTTAATCTGTAAAGACATACTTCTGGTTATGGGGTACAGTACCTTTCCCTTTTTAAGAGGCCAATTTTCTAGTAGTACTTGTTTCAATGAAGACTACGTATCAGGTGGATTAGGTCCCAAACAAGTGTCAGTGAAGTCTGATAAATTTTCTTACACCAGAAAAGAAAGTGGAGCTAGCTGAAATGTCTTCAAAGCTTAAAAGAAGAGGTTAGCATTTTCCAATCAGTACCAAATCAAATTGGAGTTTAGAACGTGATGAAAGTTAACTGGAATTCATGTATCTTTTTTTGGCAGAAGGGAAGGTAGAATTGCACAAATTAATACCTTATGAACATTTACATCAGAAATTTGAATATTTTTTAAATGCCATTCCATTGTGAATGCAATTCAATACTTTGAAAATCAGGAAAAAAGGAAAAAAAATAAGTGAAAATTACTCAGTAATACAAGATGTGTTTGTACAGTCCATCCTCTGAGTCCGATGTCATGCACCCAACATGAGAACCACTGTTTCCATCTATCATTCTCATAAATTAAGATATGATAGTTCACCTGCAAAACGAATTGCAATCTTAGTCTGGATCCCAAAGCCCAAATGTGACAAAAAAAAAGAATTAACCAGACCTACTAGCAGACTTACTATAGCCTGATGAGTCACTCTTGTTAAGTGGTGGTTGTAAGAAATCATATATTACTTTTATCTATCCATCCATTCATCTGTTACATTTGTAAATAAAGTATGTAGTCGCTTTAAATAGATCTTTATAGTCCATTGCTTTCCAGAGGTTCTAAAACAAATTATGCAAAGAAGTTAAGTATGAAACTGAGTCTTTACTTATGTGCTCTCCTAACAAAATTATAAAACACTGTAAAATCCAGAAAGCAGTGTGAAATAGTTTGTTCTGACTTCTTTAAAAGTGATGGGATGTTTGGCCACTATTTTCAGCAACAGCAAGCCAGGACATTTTCTTACAGTGAGTCTGATCCCTGTAATTAATTACTGGGGTGGTTTATTGCTGCCTTGATCTGACCATACTTTAAGCAGATAGAAATTCTATGGCTCCATTAATAAGATATAGAAACACAGATGGTATGAGACTCGTCTCATCTTAGATCCATCCATTTAGAAATCTACAACTTAGATTAATACTACAAAATAGTCATCCAGGTTCCAGCTATAATGAAAGGAAAAAGCAGATCTTCAAAGATGGTGATTGCCAACTATTTCAGAAAGATGAGTTGTTCCTGCCTCCAGATGCCACCTTCAGCTCTCCTAATGCAGCCATGCATGCAAGTTAGGAGACTGTTACCTTCTCTGGAAGTCATGATAGACTTGCCTTGGGAAAAAGCCCCAGATGAGTGAGAAGAAAATGATGGAATACCAGCCCCAACCAGATGCTGCTCAGATGAACAAACTGGTCACTGCACAGCAGAGAGGGAGACCAAGCACAGGAAGAGGCATGTGTCCATGCTCCAGGTGTTCCCAGGGTGCTCCTGGGATAGGTAGGAGCTTTACCTGAATGATGAGCTGGTCTGCAAAAATAGCAGTTGTATGGCTTCAGGCTACAGACGCTTAAATTTAGGAGTCCACCTACAGGTCACTATATGTGAGCTCCTTTTATGGAACAAAGGGATCTCTAGGCCTCAATTTAGCTTCTTAAACATAGGTAGGTAATTACTGCTGGCTAAACTCGCCTGGACTATCAAGATAGATGAGATAGAAGTAATAGATATAAGACAGGAACATGTGATAGCGTGCTGGTTTAAAAGTAAACGGGCAGTAGAAATTAACCCACTTTGGAGAGACCACAAGTCAGAGCTACAGTTTTACTAAAAATATCACAATACATCCAATGACACAAGATAGCAAAACTGCTTTGACCCACAAGAACAAAGTACAACCCAGCCCCCCTGGGACAGGAACGGCATGATGCTCGTGAGCTCCTGCCCCAGCACTGCCTCTGGGTGCAGAACAGAAGGAAAGAAAGGAAAAACCTAGTAGTCAGGATGATGGTCTGGTGGAAGACAACAGTTCTGTTGAAGAATGGTAGCAGTCTCCTCACGAGTGGCAACCACAGTCTTGCTGGAGTTCTGTTCTCCCTCTGGGTCCTGTGTGGAGGTACCCCAGTCTCAAACCCCAAAGATTATATATCCCCAGTGCTTCCCCCAGGGCAGGAAGTTCACAATGGTGGTTTTATCTCTGTGAGTCCTGGGATATTTTTGGAACCTTTGATGATCTGGGCCATTCTAAGTGCCTATTGTGTCAGTGCAGCTGGGCCTATTAGCAGGGAGGACCCCTCCAGCTGGGTGTGAAGGTGTTAATGTCTCCCTGATCTCTTTCCTTATCTATTGTGGCCCGAGGTATGAGATGTGCTCTGGGCAGCTGCTACCAATGATTTATTATTAACAGCCCATCAGGAATATAGGGTATAGAATACACAGTTTTTGGTTATACCCTCTAGTGATAAACCAGTCCCAGCCCCTGTAACTATGACAGATAGCTATGCCCTTCTGGACCAGACAGTAGAAGCCAGGTGGGGTAAGCTAGGACATTGCAGCTGCCACTGGATGCTTATTTGTGGGCTTCTGAACAAAACTCTAGAGCTTCATTAGTTAAAATACACACTTAGAAACATATTTCCCATGTAGACACCAATGTATGAAGACACATCTTCATCTGTTCTCTGAATCATGCTCTAAGACCCCAATGTCTTTCAGCCTGTGCAGATATCTTATATACCCTCGGGCACCTCAATAGGCCTGGACACCTGCCAGTGCAGGCAAGTAACAGAGCTTTCTGTGTCTGGTTGCAGATATGTTTCTCCCAGACCTACTGGTAAGATGTGAGGTGCACCTCTGGAACTGAAGAGGTTATAAACAGTAGCGACTACACTGGCATAGAGCTCCTGTTTGAGATACTTGTGCTGCCAGCACTTTGCAAAATGTAATTACATCATATCCATCTGCTTTAGTAGAGAATCAGGGGACCACTACTGCGCTGTGAAGGACAGTCCTACATCTTTAGTTGTTCTGAGATGTCAGCATTAAGTGACCTATCTTCTAATCAAGGATGCAATGATACTGCGTTTCACACATACAACCTGAGTGTAAAAATTCATTCAACTGTCTTTAATTTGAAATATGGGCATTAGCAGTTGTACAATTTGTGACAGACTGATCATTTTTATGATGTGTCTGTTGGTATGGCAAATATTTTATCTCTTCATCACTTGCACTTAAATCTTCCTTGCCTTTGGATGCTATGCATGTGCAATGTGTAATAAAGAAACTGAATTACCTCTCACCCCTGGAGAAGGTGATCCCTGCGAATCAGCATGGTGGCTATTGGCAGGCAATACACATCATTTGCATTGTGGCTGCCTGCAACCTGCTTGACCTACATATGAATACTGCAATTCACCTAATCCCTACTGCTTGCCCAAACAACTCCAATATAAAAAACTATGATAATTGCTGCTGCTACCTGTCACAGGCATAGCATCATACCATAATATTCATGAGAACTTGTGCAAATGGTGCTCAACTGGCAAGAAAATTAGAGCATTAATAAATTTAGATCCATTATTTTTAACTAACTGAGCATGTAGGAAATAAAGGAGAAGTTTTCTTTTGGCAATAAATTAGCTCCCACCCTCCTTTTGTTTGTTATTACAGTCATGGTTCAAAGCCCTTTACAAAAGCAAGGTCCCACTTTATTATAGGACAGTCAGGTTCAGAGCACAGCTTGCAATAAAGAAATTAGCAAACCAGAAGCTGCAATTCTGTAGAAACACTCAAAAACGAAGAGGATTTAAAGTGACAAGATCCAATTAAATTTAATTACCCAAGCTGTATTTTCATTTTAACTGACACTTTTTATTAAGGAGCCACATGCACTAAAGCTAGAAACCTGGGCCAAATTGCATCCCAGTAATACAGTTATCTTATGCAAAATTCTGAGTATCTAATTTTCTAAAATGAAATTAGAGACATGGGGTTTGTAAAAGGTTCTCTTTGTCTGATACTATAAGATGCTGTTTGCAATGTACCTAAACTACTGTATATCTATGCTACAGTAACACCTGATGTACCTAATAAAACTTATTCTTGGGCAAGGGTTTTAGCACACCTAAAGGTGTTTTTTAATATGGAAGTATTCAGTATAAATCAAGGATTTCATCACTTCAGTATAAATCAGTGATTAAACAGCAAGGTTAACTTCAAATCTAAAACTCTTAAAAACTGAAGTTGTTATGACTTTGACGAGATAAAATTATTTACTAATCTTTTAATTCTAGGCCTTAATAGGCATATAAAACTGGACCAAATGATTATTTTACTGTCACCTTATTGGGCCCCATGGTAGAAAAGAGCAAAGAAGGGATACAGAGAACGAACCACCGTGAGACTTACATTTAGGAGTTCTTTCCATGCCTCTGATTTTAAACAATATATAACAAAAAAACCTGAAATTAAAAAAAAATTAAAAGGAGCAGATGAATCATTAAACAATCAGTAAGAAAACAAGAGAAGGGACACATTTATTTAAGAAGGTCAAGCCAGTGGGAACAGCCTAGCTTGAGGCCTTTAGCACGAGGCTTTAAGAAACACATGAGACTGTACAGTGATCCTTCCCTCCCAAAGCTCGAGCAGGATGTGCCAATGCCTTTGATGGCTGCAAGTGGGAGTATCACTGGTATCAGCAACTCAGCACCCACATCATGCCTGCTGCCAGCACTCACAAGGAGTAGGATTAACACTCCCCTAGGAGTAGGATAAAACGAGTGCATACTGTCTCCCCTTCCTTGGCTGGATTGTCATTCCGCCAAGAGTATGGCAATAGTCCTGCTCAGCCCCACAAGAGACCTGCACTGCTGTGCTCCCTCTAGCTATCCTACACAGCCCATCAGGCTGGTGAGAACATGCATGAATGGCATGAGTGCCTCTTCTGCCAGCAGCAACAAGTGGCTGAAGGGCTGTTCCAAGGGGCCACCACCAGGATCAACCCACAGGCTTCCTTTTCTTCCTCTGGAGGAGAAGAGAGATGCTGAAGTGTCAGGTTTCAGCAAAAAAAAGTGCTTCCCCACATGAGCTGTCTCCCTTGCAGGTATGCACAGAACATTACCAAGAACATTACCACAAACTGCATTTGGGTAAGTGAAGCTGGTTTCCTTTTCTGTCAAGTACTGCTGCCAAACATCTCAGGTTTCTAAGCAGAAGAGAACTGTGGCTATAGGGGCTCTGTTTTGGTATAGGAGAAGGGAGAGGAAGAGACTGGGATAGAGTCCCAGACATTTATATGTAATGTGCGAAAATAAAAGATTCTATTACCTCATGGGAGTGAATTCAGAGCCAAAAAAGATCTGTAATCTATTTAGAGAGTGGAATGAGGTGCAGCCACAGTCGCATGGTTCTCCATGCAAAGTTTCAGTATCATTCCCCTTTGTAATTTTTCAGCTTAATTTCCTGTGAAAACAGTAAAGAATGTGGGTATTAACACCTACCAGAATAAACACAGTGGCAGACCTGTTGGAGTGGGTCCAGAGTAGTGCTGCAAAAATGATCAGAGGGCTGGACCACCTCTCCTATAGAGACAGGCTGAGATAGTTGGGGTTGTTCAGCTCAGAGAAGAGAAGTAGACCTAATAGCAGCCTTCCAGTACCTAAAGGGGGCCTACAAGAAAGCTGTAGAGGGACTTTTTACAAGGGCATGTAGTGATACAACAAGGGGTAATGGCTTCAGAGGGTAGGTTTAGATCAGATATAATGAAAAAATATAATGAAAAAATTCTTTACTCTGAGGGTGTTTAGGCACAGCAACAGGTTGCCCAGAGTAGTTGTAGATGTGCCATCCCTGGAAGTGTTCAAGCCCAGACTGGATGGGGCTTTGAGCAACCTGGTCTAGTGGAAGGTATGATTCTACTAATACCTTAATACTCTCCTCTACCCACATTAGGCCAGAAAAGTAGAGCTACCACAAGAATTGGATAATTTATTTAGCAACTTTCTATTTAATAACACATTTGAAAAAACCCCGTTGCCATACTCCATGCTCCCCCAAAACTGAATAGTTTCCTTGAGGCAGTGCCTTATGAATAGACTACAGGGATTAGAATGCAAATGCTTCATACCATCACTTTCATCCAGAGGAGGCACCCTGGCTAATTGTTTGCCCCTGTCTACAATAGCCAGAAAGCCTGGGAATAAGTGGCTCATTTTTGGGGCAAACTCATAATCTGTTACAGGAAATTATATCCAGTGAAGGAGACCAGACCAAAGGGAAAAATAGGGCCATAAAGCATACAAATCCTAATTTTCATTAGGTACTTTGGCTGTATTTCTATACCACAATTTTAAATGTTTAGACCTAAGTTTGATATTCCTTGGAGAAAAAAGAAATCTATGAACTTATATATTCCAAATATAGAAGTATTCACAGCTAACTTAATGATTTTCTCCCCCCATAACAGAAATAAGGTGATGGCCAGAAAGTATTCATCAAGGAACCACTGAGCTCACACAGTAAGTTAGACCAGTTACTGCCTTTGATTGCACCAAGGGGACCATACAGTTAGCATCCTTTCTGACTGTCTCTTACCTCTATCCTGTCTCTATCCTGAACAGCTGTTACATACTCCCAAGGGCTGCCTAAAGCAGGAGTTCAAAGAAAGTCTCGAACTTGCCTTCAGATCCATAGTATGACTCCTCCTGGGTCCACCAGCAAGCCCCAAACACACCACACATACACATGGAAATTCCTTTGTCAGATATGATCTTTTCCTTCCTCCTTTCACATCAAAATTAATGAGGGAAGAAATGGGTTTAAGTAGAATGCGAACAGATCACTATAAAAAAGTTTTTTAAAGGTCAAGTTGAAAGAAGTGGAGAACATACATATGCAAAATGGAAAGGCCTACATTATCCCAAAACCCAAGACTCCCCATCATGGCTAACTCCAGTTTGTGCATGGTTATGAGCT
Organism: Calyptomena viridis; assembly: GCA_013390005.1. Taxonomy (NCBI): domain Eukaryota; kingdom Metazoa; phylum Chordata; class Aves; order Passeriformes; family Eurylaimidae; genus Calyptomena; species Calyptomena viridis. The sequence continues at coordinate 142,893 of WEIV01002512.1, forward strand.
ACATGTGAACTTGTGTGCCCCACGTCCACATTTGTATGACCCCCAGCTTCTCTGATATACATCTTCATAGTGCACCATAGGACAACTGGGCAACAGGGCAGAGGTCTTGTTGCAATTTCAATTCCATTCAGCTCTCAAATCCCAGGAATCTTGAGCGAAATGTGGTTTGCCTGGTGCTGATTTGTCTCCATTTTTTTGCCCAAGCAGTACAGAAATTCAAGCACAGTGTACACCAATTCAGTTGTTAATTATGAAAAGACTACAAACATGAGCAATTTTCACATGATTTCTTCTAAAGAGACTACATTTTATAATCTGCCCTCAGTAGCTCTCGCTGTTAATAAGACTGTCTAACTCAGATGCTTTGAAGCTCAGTCCTACACCCCTGAGAAGGACAGAGGAAATGCTCATGGTGGTATCAGTGAGTTTCTGGGGTGTCAGCTTCACACTGAGAAGGCAATAAATCAGAATCTGATTAACATTCTCGACAACTGAGTATAAAATACCTTCTGCTTTACTACCAGTCTTTCCTAAAAGCAGCAAGAATGAAAAAGAAAAAAATTATCTTTCTTTGCATAAAGCATTCATTTCTCTAACCTTGTATAATTTTCCTATTATTTCTGTCACTTTTGATATGTTTCCACCTTCAAATATTCATTAAATATGAACATTATAGGACATATAGAATAACCAAAGAGCTTCTCATTCTCCCAGCTGAGGGATATTTAGTGATGTGATAAATCAGTTTAACCAAGATATCAAAAATCAAGCAGACTGTCAGAAAAAAAAGTACAAGCTATTATACAAGTCAGATACATTTTAACTTTGTAACCTCCAATTACCTGCTCAGACAACTTCTTCCTTTATTACCATTCAAAATTCCTTAGTTAAAAGTTGCCCATTTAAGAACAATGTCTGAAGAAAAAGTCTGATTTTAGCCTACAGCCACATATTTGCTTAGAAGGATGAATGACTGAAGGGGAAAAGCCCACCCAGCATCCAGTTTCATGCATACCATGAATGGCTCTAAAATGCCTTTCGGGTGAGCAAACAAGTCGTGTAATTCTATCGTGTGCTGATTCAAAAGTAAATGCTGAGCAGACTCAGTGTGCTTTGTCTGGCTGTGGAGGGTGTCTTGTTTCTAGCACCAGGGAGAATTAACAGGTTTGTAGTCATTTCCATGCTAGTCCATAAAAACAACTATAGAAGACTATGGAAGGTATTCATTAAAATTGAAAATGGGGGAAACAGCTTCTCTTGGATGAATGAAAATATGTCATTTGGCTGGTGAGCCTTGCTCACAGGTTCTGACTTAAATCGAATATGATGCCAGGAGAATATACCACCCTGCTCCAGACTGGCTGTACTTGCTGGGAGACTCTTCGTTTTCCATGGGATAATCTAAGAGGTTTTTTAACGTATCCCAAGTCATTGCAGGATTTTGGGATTTGTTGAGGATCTTGGTCTCTCCTACTCTCTTGCCAAAACACACCTTTTTGTGAAGCATAGTCATTTCCTACAGTGCTAGTTCTGCACTGAGATGCTGAAAATGGCAACACAGTCAAAGCATCCATTCATATCTCAGGCTGTTTCAAACACAGAAGGTGACAATTTCGTTTTACTATTGTTTGTGTTCTTACATCTTCTGCAGGACTTTACTCTTCATGATTGTCACCTTGAAGTACACAAATTTTATTGCATGTGCATATTCATGCATACATATAAAATCAATCAGAATGAAAAATATATACACAGTTAATGTATCTAAAGAATGCTGGAAATAGTTCTAAACAAATGCCAACACTTCATCAAGGAAAGCAGGACTGGGAGAAAATCCAGAGACACCATTTGTTTGCCTAGTTAATCTGTATTGTTATGCTCTGTCCTCTTTCAGTACACCCCCACCTTTTGTACTAATCTTCCCTACATCTGCTGCCAGCTAGGCCAAGCTCAAACAGCAGTGTCAATTCAAGGGTCAGAGAGGTCAACGGTGACACCTGATTTAAGTGTTATTCACTCTGATGCTGTGACAAGACAGATACAGCATGGCCTGACTAAAGTGATGTATGTTAAATTTGTTGCAAATTACTGGCATGATGGATCTATTGATGACCCATTCCAGCTGTCAGGATGTCTCTATCAGTCTCTCAGTTACGCTTTCTCCTGCTGCTCAGCCCCATCCCCCTCTGACTGTTCCTATCAAGCACAGGGTTTCTTCATAGTTCCCGAGAAACTCAAGGTGCAAAGCACAGGGAAACAAAGCATCAGCATCTGCTGTGAACCCTAGGAGCATTAGAAGTCATCTCATGAGGAATAAAAGTTTATAGACTTGAGTCACTGTGCAATTTTGCATTATCTGGACACCTATAGAAAAATATTTCTTAATAATAGGTTTTCAAGATAATTCCTGTCTTCATCCAAACTGTCGGTAACACAATTACTTGGGCTCTTTCTTGAAACATTTCACTCATCTGAGAAATTCTCTGAACAGGGAAAAGTCCTCTTTTTAACTTTTGCTGACAAGCAGAGCTGACCCAGAATCTCCACAGGAGAAAGTGAGAGAGCAGGAAAAGGCAGATAGAGACTACTCAGAATGTTCCCTTCCTACTTCTCCCTTCCCTTCTGACCGAAGCAGTATCCAGCTTCTCTGTCAAGTGGCACCATAGCCATGGGAGGGAAGGACAGCAGTCACTTTAGATCGGGTTGCTTGAAGAATCACAGCTTTCCTGCTGCCCAGTGCAGCTGAGACTCTTCCCTTCATGCCCCATGGGAAACAAGGTGGGTGTGGGAAGCCAGGTCTGACTTTTATCTTTGCAATGCTGGAGCTTGGGACAGGCATGGAAGTCCAAATTAGTGAAATGGCATGAAACTAATGGAGACCAAATCCTCTCAAGTATAATAGATCACTTCTACTTTCAAACCAACGTCCCTCTTAGCAGTGCTTGCTCCTGGGCAGATGCAGTAGTAATACAGAAGTACAGCCCTTACATACATTTTAACGCAGATAGACAAAGCCTCTAGTCATGATGATAAACCATATCCCATTCTGTAATTACATTTAAGGAGCATCTTATGCAAATTTCTCCTTTTTAAACCATTTGATTAGTTTGTTTACCTTTTTGCATTAACTCCATTGTAGCTCTGAGGCTTCCTAAATTAGTTCTGCTCTTCCTACTTCCTACTGCTTCTGTACCTTTTGTTCTTTCATTATGACCCACAGATTGCCATCTCTCTAGTGTTGCAGAGTAATTTTTAATAACAGGTGACTTCTTCACAAGCAAAGGTCTTGTGCAACTCAGTTGCAGTCCCTGTATTCTCAGCAATTTGCATTGATGAGGGATTGCCCAGGTCCTTCTGCTTTCTTATTTTCTCTTGGATTATACTAAATGTCACCCAACAAACAGCGATACTCAGGCATGTTGAAATGCAGTGCCTAAACTAGAAACACTAAGGATAGTTAGTGCACAAGAGAGCATTGCGAACCTGATGTTCTCAGAACATACATCTTACAAGGACCATTAGCAAATAAAAGGAGTGGAGATAACTGTTTTATTGCTTTTAGTTGAACTTGTCATTGGAAGACCAATATGGCTATTAGATTTCCAGTTCCACCAGTACTGTCAGCATTTTTCATCATGACACATATTTGACCTCTTCCATTTTAAGCTGAGTAATCAAAACCCTCAAGAAAGGAGGAACAGCAAAGAAGTATGGTCCACTTTATTCTAGAATTGGAATAATGTCAGACAAACTTGTGGTTTGGTTCCTTAGTTCATTTTAATCCCTTGTGACTGTTCGTTCATGGCAGAGATGAAACACTGACACTCAGAAAACACTCTTGAAAAAATTGTGGGCCCTTCAACAGTTGGATGTTGATGGAAGGGAAAAGAATTTTGCCTAGCTATGTGTGGATTGAAGTGAGCCCTAAAAAAATAGTACAAAATCTGTACTTAAATGTTACTCTTAAAGTTTGAGATAAGCTTTAAAACATCTTACAGCATTATAAATTGATATATCCAGATATACCTTTCTTTCATCACAAATAATCATAAAATAGCCACCTTGATGGTCTAAACAAGGGGCTCTCATCCCAGCTCATACTCTAGAATCCATGAGGTGATGATGAGTAAATAAAGCTAAGAAAGGTACAAGAAAATAATTTTTAAAAGTTTCCAGAATGGTTTGATCTCCTCTGGTGGAGTTTCTTTTGTTTGAATAAGCCCACCAGCATAGGATCTCTTTGAGACTCTTTCTTAACAGCAGGCTGTCAAATCAGAGCACTCATATATATTTCTCCGAAAACCACCTCATCTTGAAAACTGACAACATGGTAGTCATGGCATTCCTCAACAGGACTACAGCAAAATGCTGTAACTTATCACACACTAGCTAGGAAAGGTTAGCTGACAGTGAACACTGCACCACATAGAAAGAATCATAGAATTCTAGAAAGGCTTGGATTGGAAGGGACCTTAAAGATCATCTAGTTCCAACACCTCTACCACGGGCAGGGATGCCATTCACTAGATCAGCTTGCTCAGGGTCCCATCCAGCCTGGCCTTGAAAACCTCCAGGAATGGGGCATCCACAGCTTCTCTGGGCAACCTGTTCCTGTGCCTCACTTTCCTCTGAGTAAAGTATTTTTTCCTTATATTTAATACAAATCTCTCCTCTTTTAGTTAAAAATCTTTCCTCCTTGTCCATATCTTTTCAGCAAGACTGACAGCATTAGTTGCTATGTCTCTGTGCTCTGCTTCTTCCAAGAAGC
>WEIV01002512.1:147668-165134 GCA_013390005.1 Calyptomena viridis
ATTAAATTATCATCTTCATAGAATTTGTCCTTATCCACAGAATCACAGAATATGCCAAGCTGGAAGGGACTCACAAGTATCATGGAGTCCAACTCCTGGCTCTGCTGTAAGTGTCTTGGTGGCACTGACCAAGAAGATTAAAACATAGCTTTAAGTTGTCAGATAAGGGAGCTGTCCACACCACTCACTACCACTTGTTAGCACATACTTAGCTGCCATCCCAACGTTGAGGGATAGTATCTTACGGGAACAAATTGCCATAGTGTAGCTCATTAGCTTCCACTCCAAGGGCAAGGCATGTTTTTATGGCTTCATCTTTACTAACATAAGCACTCATGTGCATACACATTTTAAAGTCTCTGAATATATCTCCTAAACTCAGGTCTCCTTTAGGGAAGAAGATGTCAACATAGAATAGATGATAGCCATGTTGACTCTTGCTACATTGCAAATACTAAAAGTTCTATAGTAGAGCTGGAGAAATACATGTAAATTTTTATTTCATTGCTGTAAAAATTGCAGACCTTATTTGGAGAACCTAGTATAGAAAACAGAAACATTTCACATGGAAGTGAACCCCTTTCTCCTAATCCATGGATCCATTTCCAGTGTAGCTGGTAGAAACACTCAGGTTTGCTCCCTCTTGTCTGGAAAATGCTTGCAATATGTCTAGGTACACATGCACAGAACATCCAGTATTCTTGTGATAAGGTGAGTGACTCAGAATTTCATTTCTTCTGGCAAAGGCAGAAATTGGACCAGAAATTTCACTTCCTGAAAAGGTTCTAATCACTAAACAATTGTTTTGAAAAGCTGTGTTTCAAAAGAACATGTGAACTACCATCACATTTTAAGAGTGACTCTTGTATTAAACCCCTCAAGGGAGTTAAATGACAGAGAATGTCCCTTCCCTTTGCTTTGGTGGTGCTTGGTACCAAAATACTGAAAAGTGATGAGATCCACATACAGAATTATAACCCTCAAGATCCAGGGAAATTGATGGTCAAAGACCACAATGTGTCTGATATAGAAGTATTTACAGTCTTAGAGCAACAACTGAATGAAGGTATTGAGGACAGTCATTTCGAAAATGAATACCTACAATTTAATTCGATCCCTTTGTATATAACCTTCACATTCTGAAAACTATTAAGATCAAAGCGTAAGGTGATATAACTTCAGATTTTTTTACTCTGGGCAAAACTATGGTCATCCCCTTAGTTTTGCAACTTTTTTCTTTCTTTCGTCCTTGTTTTCTTTCCTCCATTTTTTCAATCATCCACTCTTTAGATTTTCTTTCTCTTTCTTATTATTTTTCTCTTTCCTTTCTCTTTTCCTCTCTTCACTCCTCTCCTCTCTTCTCCTCTCCTCTCCTCTTCTTTTCTCTTCAGTATAGAAAAATAGTGACTACAGCTTTTCAGCCCAGCACAGGAAAGACACAAACATCCGTGTCACAAGACACAAACAAATTCTCTAATTTGTCTTGGAATGGACAGACCTTTAAGTGAATACACTTGTAGGCAGTGAAAAGAAACTCTGGAGTAAAAAAAGTATTTTATGAAGACATAAAAACACAGACAACTATGACATCATACCTTACTGCTTGCCATTCAGAAAGGAAGAAAAGATTCTTTTTTCCTAGATGCTATAATATGACATACAAATGAACCATGGATATTTTATTGTATTAGTAAGTTTTTTATTATGTTAATATGTTCCTCATTGTAACAGGGAAATGTCTAATATAGTCCAGAAAGCACCTAAATATGAAAGCAAATCCTGGCTAAAATGGTCCAGATTCCTTTAAGCTAATTAAAATAGTGATATTATATTACATTACTGAAAACCCATGAAAATGTGATAAGAGAATTACATGTGCAGTATGCACATTGCTAATACAATTCATCAAATTAATAGTTTGAGAAACAATTTTTCCAGCTATAAAATGAGTAAAATCACAAGGTCATTTCTAAGATTTTGACCTCTTGCAGTATTGCCACTCATCAAGTCCTGCAGAAGACTACCTGCATGTAAACTCCTGAGACCAAATAATATGCCTACAGGAGACTGAAGTATTGAAGGGACATGAAAGTGTTGACAACAATTGTCATTTACCATCAGTAATTCCAGAGAATTTGGCATTTGGATGAGGACAGCTTTCAGCATAGCATTTCTTCCAAGTTGTATGATCACATCTTGAGGGCTCCAGGTTGGACCTATTGACCACATCTACATATCTCTGACCATTAAATACCATCTATTGATGCCTGTGAACTGTGGAATGTCTTCAACAGTCAGAGAAGCAGGTATGTACTCATGACTACAGAACAGGGCTGCATAAATAACAGCTTTAAACTATTACGATTAAACCTTTCAAAAGTCTTTCCAAACAGCGATGTAATGATGATCGGATTAACATCCATCATGTAATAATAATAGATAATGAATAATATATCTTGATTACAGCTCATCTCAGGCCAATTATCACTAAAACAGATATGAACAAAGCAAGCCAGATGGTCTGTTAAAGAATGTCCATAAATATCCCAGCCACGCACCCTCTGGCATAAAGTGCCAAGATCTGCTTCCACTATTCACAGCAGGGAGCACTTTTCTCAGGAAATAATCTCCCAAAGCAATTTGTTGAAACTGAAATTCTTATTTGAAACCAAAGTCCTTATTTGAAACCAAAGTTCTTATTTGAATGATGAAGTACAGCATAAAGGGGGGTTATAAAAAGTAAAGTTGGAAGAGTGTCTCTCATATATGAAGAGTATGTACTGTGTCACCTCTTTGTGACTCTGATGCTAAGCCTCCAAGATAAAACAAACTACCCACAAAACAGCTCACTAACAAACAAAAAATTATTGTGTATGAAACAACTCAAGCTGTAATGAGACTAATCTAATGTGTAGTGCTTTAAATTGCCAAGAAGTTTGGAGTCTTTTTTCTTTTCTTTCCTTGGGGGTTCTCCACATGCTGTAACTTCTCTATGCATGGAGAGTATAGTTAGTATTTTCATTTGCTGCCTAAGTAGCAAATTACCCTGTAAACAGCCCACAAGAACTGGTCTGTAATTGAATTGTAACTGTTGACTTTAGACATTTGGTATATTTGCTGCAAGAAGTAAATTTTCAAAACTTCATCTTGATGCAGTCAGACAAAATGAAAGGTAATATTCTTTATCTGCCACAGATTGCTGCAGATGAACTGCTTTCATATGAGCTTAAATAAGATTTAGTGTATTCCATCCTTCAGCTGGCCACAATTGAAAGTGATCAGGATCAATATAGCTGCCCCTGAATGCAGCCCAGTATTGTGCATTACAATAGAGGAAATGGCTGTATTCAAAATTTTCCTGTGTCAAATTAATTTCCATGTTATCTCCAAATTCAATTAGATGGGAACCTCGTGTAACTAAAAAAGTGTCCAACATCCCTTAGTGACAAATTACGGTGCTTAGTGTGCATATCAAGGTGAAGTGTTGAGCCTTGCTAATCTTCTCACTAATTCTCAATTACCGTAAAATGAAGCCATAAATCACACAGACAGGGGATCGATGGAAATGTTGTTTTCAGGGTGATTGGCAGCCTCCCCAAAGGTTTTCTGTAAGTTGGTTTAAGGTTACCATTCTCTAAGGGGAGGGATGAGGTAGTCTTGCTCAATCTCTATGATATAGGCCCACAGGCCTTTTGGGGATAGTGGGGAGGGACAGCACCAATTTCAGCCCATCAGACATCCAATTTTTCTCCTTTTCATACCTGCTGTAGTAAATGAGAAACAAATTAAATTTCACTCCACTATCTCCACAGAAACCATTTAAATTTTTCATGGAAACTAAATTGTCCCTAGACAAATAGCCCCCTGATTCTATGAAAATATACTGGAGCGCTGGGGACAGAAATAAATTTGTGTCACTCTGGATATGCCATTCTCTGTAATGTCATTCACTGCTGGCCAATAAATGAGTCCCTCCCGGAACACAATGGTAAAGCCTTGTGCTCTGGTGGATTTGCATTGTTCCCCCACTCTGGAGCGGTCTAATATTCTTCCTGTTATTAATTTGCAGCCTAGGTTTTACATTCATGAGGCCAAGATTGAAATGTAAATGAGGCACAAAATAAGTAGTCAGCAGTAGCCCTGGCCGAGCAGCCTGTGTCATAGACTCATGGACTTACATGAAAATAGTTATCACTCAGAGAGATTAGCAGCTCAGAACATCAATCACTGCTGCAAGGAAACAATGAATAAAATCGCCCCGACACGAGGAAGGAAATTACCAGAGCTTTAAAGTGGAAAGGGAATATGTAATACTGCTACCTGTTGTCGAAGCACTAAGATGGCTGTAATAAAAGAAAATGGGCTCCTTCTTTCTCTCTCTTCTCCCCTGTTCCTGTTGATCACTGATATTTAAATTGTGCCATTTTTCTCATCTCAATTTATCTATTAAATGAGCTGCAGTTCCTTGGCCAAAGGTATATGATACTTCACATCGTACTCAAATGAAACCCACACTTTTTAATCTGAACCTGCTCTAAAATGGTGACACCCTATATATCATCCAATCTCTTGGCAAACAGATATATAAGGCCTGAGTCCTCGGGTTTGAGGGAGGTTCAGAGGATGCCAGACTTCAGACTAGGAGACAAAGATGGCTTTACTCCACCGTTACACTTTCCTAATTCTCAGCTGGTGCAGAAGTGTGCAGGAGACAGTGCAAGTGGGGCATTCTCAGGCCAGCTCTTCCTCAACAACCTCTGAGCAACTCTAAGGAGCTCTCCCAGGACCTATCAACAACCAGAAACTGGAGAAGATTCAGCTAGTTCTCCTTTACTTCAGCAGCCCTGATCACCCTAATCAGAAGGAGAAGTGTTGTGAAACATCCCTGCTTGGTCAAAGCTGTCCCAAATTTATTCTCATGTCTGGAAAACTTCCAGGTGCATGTATCCACAGATAAGAGTGGCTGTGCTCAACTGCTGCTCAAATAAATAATTTCTTAAAATGCATTAGTTCACACCTCTAGTTAATACAGCGTGTTTTCTACAGTGATATTACATTTATGTAGCTTAGTGTTCCAAAGAAATTTCTGGACTAATTCTTCAGCTTATCAGAGTATGTTACATTACCTGTTGGACTTTCTCCTAGCATCTTCTCTATATTCAGTAAATGCAAAACACTATTCCATCTACCACACTCAGTTTTGCCTTTATGAGAACACATGCCTGATTATCACAGCTAGACAGCAAGAACCCTTTCTTACAGTGCTTGTTTTTTAGATGACAGAAATATAGCCACATTTTACTAAAAAACTGCCAGTTTCTGGTCTAGCAATTCAATCCCCAGAAATTTAGATTTTCAACCATAAAAATAGCTTTAAAAGTGTGTCCTCGTAACATGAGTTCAAAGAAAATGCCAAAACCACATTCTATTCCTTCTTATTTTCAAGTAGCTCATAAATGCTGTTGGTCACAAGAGTGACCCATGCACATACCTCTGCAGTGGGCAGGAGCATCCCTCTGACTGGCTTTCACAAAGATACTGGACTCCTCATGTGTCTACCTTCAAAAAATCTGTTGCAGGGAGAATAAGATATCAGGAAATGGTTTAGTCTGGGTACATTTTCAGTTGCCTTACAATTCTTAAGACTGTTCAAAAAGATACCAAACTTGAAGCAGTTAAAAATATAATGTCCCCGTCTTAATGCTACTTTGTTTGGGACTTATTTAAATTAAAATTATTTAAAACTTACTGCTTTAGCTATCACATTCCATGTAACACCTCTCATTTAGGATGTAAATGCTTTTCATGCACAAATGCCAAAGGACTCTGGTAAGTTGTATATTTTTATACTAGTTTTTAAAAGAGGCAAATTGAGTCTTTAAAAATTGGCTTAGGAAACTGGCAATATCAGTAAGATTGGAAACCAAATCTCCATTTTCTGTGCAAACCACTAGATCATGCTGCCTTCAGAAATCAGCTTTCCATTCCATTCCTTATCAGGAAGAAGAATTAATTAATGTATGTAAGACATTGAACTAAGCTGGTAGAAAAATTCTGTGTGAGTGCCCGATATCATGAATATTTCTTATTATATAGACAATGGACATTTTGGTCAAATAATCCCTGGAGAATCAGGACTGAGCTGAACAAAGTATTAGCATATCAGAGCTATTGCATATCAGAGAAAGCAATACTTTCTTGAAAAGCTACTTTTTTCACAATAGAGATGCTACTATTTTCATTGCATGTTCATTTTCAAAGCACAATACAGCCATTTTATACAGAGTGAGTTTTGAACAATAATGTGTAGTAATGTGTTCAGTAACCTTTATTCTATTTCTTTCTGCAGAAGTTCACTAAAGATAATGCAAACAGCTAAGAAAAGGAACTTAGAATTTCAGAGAAGCAAAAGCTGACATAAAATCAGAGTTTCAGCTTGTATTAAAACGTTCTTTAGAGTTTTTGAGAAATTGATCCTGGGTGAGTTAGCAGAAGACATTGAGACCTAAAATGCTTTTTTCTTTTTTTCCTATCTTAAAAAGATAAAGTCAGGCCCAACTTGTTACTGGAGGTTTAGAGCCCAACAGCAGTGTGCAATTTGTGGCTAAGGAACAGGAGCAACACAACTCACATGGTTCCCACACCAGGCAACAGCTTCTGCTCTCAGACCCCTTTTCCTTATGTTGCCATTGTCTTCACTCTTAGTGTCTCAGAGTATCTTCTTAATTGCTTATCAAATGGATAGTTATTGTATCATAAAATCTTCAAAGCCATTTCCCAGTCCCATTCAGTTGTGGAACTGAACTTTTATACAATGATATATCACAATGGATTATGCTAATAAGCTTGTTAATAGCTTTGGCGGTGTTAACTGAGTGCATTAAAACAAACTGGTCCTTGAAATAGATTGGGAAATGTTTTATAAGGGGCGTGTGATCTAAGAGAAGTAATGACAAGGCTAGTAAATAATAGCAGAAACTGGCACGACCAAAGAAATACTCACCTAAATTATTTATATGTTAATCAAAAATACAGTTGTTAAGAAATATCATTAGTTCATTACTAATTGCTTTATGGATTTGTGATGAATTACTGATTTACATGCAAAGTAAACCCTCAGCCTTTTGTTCATAATTTCTAACCTTCAAATCTTTGCAGGTTTCCTCTCTGCAGTCCTCCTCCTTCACTAAAATGATTACATCAGCTTGTCAGAGAAAGTAGATTTTCAAGGGAAAGACATAATTTTCTTCTGAAATGCAATATATTATTGTCATATATTTTTAAAAGTCATAATATATCAGAATTTCATTCTTAAAAGGTATGCAATTAATGCTATACAGTGTATATTTCTCCTTAACTTCCACCAAAAACCCTACAATTTGAACATTTATTAGTAATGGAGACAGTGATCTTGGTTTGTTCATATATATCAAGTTGGACTGTCAGGCATGTTATTGTGGGGAATATTAAATTCCAGTTTAGTTATGATTAGGTTGGGCTGAATATCACCTAAAGACCTAAGTGCACCTCTGGATCTCTTGTAGGACATCCTAGAGAGGAGCCAGGGTGATCTAAACAAAGGTGAAGATCAGCCTTTCATATTGTGCCTGAACTCACTGGCAAGTTTCTTAATTATAAGGTTTTCAGAACAGCAGTCTGTCATCAAGCACTTCTCTTCTCGTCTTTTGTTTCCCTCTCTTTCTCATCTTCTTATTGCTATTCCTTATTGTTATTACCTCTGTTTTTCTGTTTCCATTTCCTTCTGTGTAACAGTTTTCCTTCCCAATTGCTCCACTCCATCCAATGCAGTGACTTGTGTTCCCAGCTCACACCTATTTTTTTTCCTACCTCCCTATTTCAGACTAAAGGATCTAGACTAAAGAACTATCATCGCATTTCTTCCATTTTGAGGTATTTTCCCTGTAAGGAAAGCTTAAACTTCCTTTATCTTTTTTCTATTTTCCTTTTCTCTCTTTCCTTTTTTCTTTTTTCCCTTCCCTTCCTTTCCCTCCCCTCCTCTGCCCTTCTGTGAGACACTGGATTATTATATTATTAGGATGGAACCAACTCAAGCGTGTGGCAGGGGGAAAGGGATAGGTCAAATCTCATGGGGCTGTGGTGATGCTGCATCCCACATGCCAACCCCTGCAAACCTCATGGGCCAAGCCTGGAGCAGCTATCAGTCAAAGGCAATCCAGGAAGGCTTCAACATACCACACCCTCTGGAGTCCCTAACCCAGCCTTAGATTGGCTGGCATAGTGGGAACACTACCCCTCAACCTGCCCTGGAGCCCCAGAATGGCCAGTGGGCCAGAAGCCCTGCCTGGGAGGGGTGTCCACAGGGGGCCACAGCAGGTAAAAGCAGCAACACGTGGCTCCATTTCTGCTTGAGACCTACCTGCTGGCCTTGTGGAAGCTAGAGTTGCCCAGAACTCTCTAGCAGTAGCTATTTTTCTCTTATTCTCTCTCTTTCTTCTATCTTCTTTTCCATCTTTACTCCTTTCTTCATACTTTGGGTAAGAACCAAATGGGTTGGATTATGCTAAGTTGTATAGGTTAGCATGTGCTAAGTCATAGCTTTGTAGAATGCTTTATTTTGGTTGTACATTACCCTTTAAACTTTTGCCAAGATCTCTTATTGTCTCCCTTATTTTCTAAAATTATGAGTAAAAATACCTCCTGAGAAACATGTGCAGGGTATTCTCTTTACACTACCTCAAGGTATTAAAGAACCAAGGGCTCTTCTAAAGATTCCATGAGTGAATTTTTGGATTCTGGTATTTTTTTAAAAGTAAAAAGCATGCATGATCTTGTCATGCTGGGCCTGGGGTCTAACACTCTTCTTTGTCCACTTTTCTTTTCAAAACCTTGTTAGTGCAAAATCATGTAGGCCATGAATATAATTAAATTAAATTATTATTGTCCATCAGCTTGGCACATTTTCTTTTGAAAAAATTTCACTTTTTTCTCTCTTGAAATGCAAATAATAAGGATAATTATTTTATATTCAGAAAATATAATTTTCAAGGAGTTGGGATCAGTGTAAGAGCCCCAGAGATTTTTCATCCATTGTTATTATTAAAAAGAAGTTCCAAATGTATTAATGAAAGTAGGTCCAGCAAGGACTGACAGTCCAGGATATAAAAGCAAGGCTCTGTGAGCAAAAACTGATCCAGATGGAGGAGAACCTCTTTTCCAAATAGTCCTTCTAAGTAATGAACATCTCTCGACAGAAGGAAAAGTGCCAGTGAAACTTCAACTCTGGACATGAGGAGAGCAGACTTCATGCTGCTCAGGGAATTAGTGAGCAAGATCCCCTGGGAAAACATTTTTACAGGTCCTGGTGTCCACCATTTCTGGTCACTTTTTAAACACCACCTCCTAGGGGGCACAGGAGCAGCCACTTCCCAAATGTTGGAAGTCAAACAGGCAAGGCAGAAGGCCAGCTTGGCTGAGCAGGGATCTTCTCTTGGAAATAAGGCAAAAAAGGAAGGTGTATGTCCAATGGAAGGTCAGGTGACACGAGAAGAATACAGAGATGCAGCTTGCCACTGTAGGGAGAAAATTTGTGCAGCCAAAGCTCAAATGGAGTTTCAGCTGGCCAGAAATGTAGGGGACAATAAAAAGAGTTTTTTTCAAATATATTAACAGTAATAGGCAATATAGAAATATCATTGGCCCATTACAGGATGGGCATGGTCACCTCACAAAAAAGCACAGAGACAAGACAGAGGTGTTTAATGCTTTCTTTGCCTTGGTCTTCAGCAAAGATGACAGACCAAGAAGGTCTCAGCACCCTGAGCTGGAGAACCATGACTGACCACTCACTTACTACACATGACTGCAAGAATGATCAGCTCCCAGTTGACCATGAAATTGTGCAGGCTCTGCTGCTCCAGCTGGATCCCTACAAATCTATGGGGCCTGATGTGATTCAGAATCCTCAAGGAAGTGCCGATGTCATTGAAAAACTTCTTTCAATCATTTTTGAGTGGTATTAGGAATTCAGAGGGATCCCAGCTGATCAGAAGCTGGAAAACATTGTCCCAATTTTCAAGGAGGACAAGAAGAAGGACCCCAGAAACTACAGGCCTTTCAGTCTCACTGCAGTGCCTGCTAAAGTTATGGAGAAGATTATTCTGGGAGGTATTGAAAAACATTCAGAGGGAAATGCAATCATCTGTCACAGCCAACACGACTTCACAAGGGGCAAGTTCTGTTTGTCAAACTTGATTTCCTTCTACAACAGGGTAACCGACCTAGCTGATTTAGGAAAGCCAGTCCCTGTAATCTTTTTGGACTTCACCAGTTTTCGATACTATCTATCCTGCTGGACAAAATGTCCAGCCCACAGCTGGATAAACACATGATATGGTGTGTGAGCAATTAGCTCACTGGTCAAGCACAGAGAGTAGTAGTGAATGGGGTAACATCAGACTGGGGACTTGTCACTAGTGGGGTTTCACAGGGCTCCATCCTTAGCCCGGTTCTCTTTAACATCTTCATAAATGACTTGCATGCAAGACTGGAAAGAATGCTAAGTAAGTTTGCCAATAACACTAAATTGGGAGGAGCTGTCAACTCCCTTGAGGGCAGAAAGAGCTTGCAGAGAGACCTTGACAAATTAGAGAGATGGGCAATCACCAACCGTATGAAGTTTAACAAGGGCGAGTGCTGGATTTTGTACCTGGGATGGGGCAACCCTGGTTGTGTGTATAGACTAGAGAATGAGAGGCTGGAAAACAGCACTGCAGAAAGGGACTTGGGAGTCCTGGTTGATGGCAAGTTGAACAAGAGTCAACAGTGTGTTCTGGCAGCCAGGAAGGTCAACCATGTCCTGGGCTGCATCAGGCAAAGCATCATCAACCAGTCGAGAGAGGTGATAGAATTCAAGAAGCATTTCGACAGTGCTCTCAAAGCACTTGACCTTTGGGGATGATCCTGTGCAGGGCTAAGGGTTGGACTCAATGGTCCTTGTGGGTCTCTTCCAATTCACCATATTCTGTGATTCTCTGATTGTCCCACTCTACTCAAACTGCACTAGTGCAGTCTCATATTGAACACTGTGTGCAGTATGGGCACCACAATATAAAAAAGACATTAAGCTGTGAGAGAGCATCCAAATGAGGGCCATGAGGATGATGAAGAATCTGGAGGGGAAGTCTTTTGTGAGTGGCTACGGACTCTTGGTTTGTTCAGCCTGGAGAAGAGGAGACAGGAGAGACCTCATTGCAGTCTTCAACATTTTTACAAGTGGAAGTGGAGGGGTAGGTACCAATCTCTTCACTCTTGTGACCAGTAACAGTGATGTCTTGAGGTTTTTTCCTCATATTTCTGGGCTTTTAGTTTGGCTATATTGTTTCACTTAGGAGCATTTCTACTAGGCCTTTCTCATGAATTGTGGAGAGATGTTTACATTCCTTCTGAAGATAGAAATGGTAACAAGATAAAATGGAAGGCCCAGACATCCTGGAGAAATTATAGAGGAGGACACAGGGGTTAGACGAATTCTGGCTGGATATGTTGGGGGAAGTAGGGATTGATGAATATTATAAATGTAAAATGATAAGACTGTCTCTCATTTGGACCCAGAAACTCCCATTGAGGAACTGCATCTTTCCTTTTACCTCTACTGATTTGTTTGGAAGTTTTTTTAATCTGATTTAGGCATCAGCAGGACTCAAGGAAACAGCATGAACCTGTGTCAGGTGAGGTTTAGATTGGATATTAGGAAAAGATTTTTCACCCAGAGGGTGGTTTTGCACTGGAACAGGCTGCCCAGGGAAGTGGTCACAGCACCAAGCCTGACATAGCTCAAGAAGTGTTCAAGAAGCCTGACAGAATTCAAGAATGCTCTCAGGCATATGGTGTGATTCTTAGGGTGTCCTGTCCAGGACCAGGAGTTAGACTCAATGATTCTTTTGGGTCCCTTTCAAATCAGCATATTCTGTGATTCTGTGAACTAACCAAATCTCACCTTTCAAACGTATCCTGCCATTGCTTTGGATTTCCCTTACAGAGATCTAGCTTCTGAATATCTTGAAAATCTTTCTATTAGTTGTCCTTCTAAGATTTTGTCTTTGCAAGCACAGAAGTGTTGTGCATTTTCCAGCAGCTACAGGTTGTTTTTCTTTGATATTTATCATCCACAATCTGCCTCAGCCCAGCAAGACATGTATCACAGTCTAATCCAAGCAAGTCTCACAAGGACGATAGAGACCTGACCAAAATGAAAGTGAAAAGTAACACAGAAAAAGACAATCCAAGATAGTGAGCATCTTTTAATGGTATGGTAAAGCAAATTTATGATTACTGATAGTAATTTATTGTGATGTAATAACAGTAATATTAATAGTAAATAATAAAATAATAATAAATATTAAATAAGTAATAATAATAAACAATATAAAGGGACATCAAGAGAGGCACCTGCTTCCCAAATATTTCTTGTCCAAAGAGATGGATGTAGACAAGGTACAAGGAAGTGAAAATTCATATTAGATCTGCACTGACTCAAAAGAAACTGAAATGTTGGCCCAGCTTTGTGAATATCTGTTGTTAACTGCAGGACACCTGCAGAGGGTGGCCTAGCAAAGCTCATGCTCCCCAGTTTCCCACCCTATCTCCAAAACAATCAACCTTAAATTTCCTTCTCTCTGTTATAATCACATAATGGATTTGGATTGAGATCTATCGTGGACTCCTACCTGGGTCTGCATTCACACAGCAGGTGTAAGCTGAGTTTGGGATGGAGTCCTGTGATCTACTCCACAGCTGTAACCAAAGACCTGAAACAAATTACTCAAGCCTGCATAGGAGATCAGTAACAGAAATAGAAATTAGGATCCAGTTCAGCCATGATTTGGTTCAGTACCACACAAAAGTAAATATTGCAAATAACTTTGTACAGTTCTCTATTTCTCTGTGATGAAGATCTTATGTCAGAAAAATCCGTGCCAAAGATGCTCTTTAAATTAATCTTGGATGAATGCGGAAACCATGATGATGTTCTTTAAACTCCTTATTCCATGCTGAAAGACAAAAAGAGAAAGGATTCCTATTTTCCAAGCAAATTAGAGCTGTAGAAATGTGACAACTGACTTTGAAAAATTAAATTTCCCACTTTGGTGCTCCGGTTCACCCTGGGCCTCCAAGCAGCTGCCAATCCTAACATGTGTGCCAATATGGGACTGGTATTGGCTTTGGTGACACAGCTGTAATGAGCTTGGGGCTGCCAGAACACCTGTAGGATGCCCCTCAGACACCTCCAGCCTTTGAAGTCCCAGAGTAGTTTTGGGTGGTGAGTTGTTGTCACCAGAATATCAGGCTTTCTTTTAGGAAAGCAGTGACAGGGAATGTCCTCAAGCTCTAAAGCTGTTTTTTCCATGGCTCTTTCCAAGTATCACCTTCTCACTTCTCTATTCATGGAGTTACTTAGCCAAAGAAAATAATACAGGTGAGACCACTCACTGGTGTGCATCACTCATGAAAAAGGAGGTATCAAACAGGAACCAGTTCACAAGGAGAGAACCTGATACACTCTGGCATGACTACCATTAAGAAAAAAAACCAACAGTCATCAGTAGATATCTACCTATGAACAAAACTGGGATGAAAAGTGGAAGAATTCGCACTTTTCTGTTAGCCTGATTGTAAAAAAAAAGAAAAAAAGCACACTGAAAGAATCAACTAGCTACAAGAAATGAAGTAAGTGATCTTTTCCCATTATAATCATGACACAGAGCCTGTGATATCTCTGGGAGCTTAATCTAAATAAGATCCCATCCTCTCGTCTATTTCACATTATGAATAAAAACATGAAATTAGTTTTATGTCAGAAGAACAACCCTTAAGACACTTGTAACTTATAATTATAATTTCTAAGCTGTTTGGCTTGTCAGTATCAAGGAATTCACAGCCTGAGACTTCTAGGACTTTATAGGCTGAGACATGCTGTGCTAGCTACTGAAAATTAACTATGAATCTCTCATCTGCATCCTTATTTATTAACTACAGTGAGAAAGAGAGAGTTTAAAAAAGTACTATATGTGAATAGCCTGCTGGCATGGAAAAACCATTGGTTATTATCTGGTACTAGTCAATAAACTGCTATCAATAGATAAATGTAGGGGTTTCTTCCTGCAGAAGTATTCAGTCATTTTCTTGTAAACAAACACTGCAAAATCTTGATGTTCCCTTAAGAGCACAGCTGACCAATGTCATTTTGAGGATTCTGCTGCATTCATAGATAGAAATAAAAGAAAAAGAATTAAAGAAGACATTTTGAGACTCTCTTTTCTATGCAAAATCCCATTCCCTTGTTAGATCTGACTGAAAATGTTAGCATTGCTCATGATGTATTTTGAAAGAAAGAGTATTTTTTATATATTTCCAATAAGAATTTTGATAGAGTAGCTTGACCAAAAATAAAAAATTTGCGACTGAAATCCACTTCAGATTTTCAGCTTTCACCAAAAAACAGGGAAGTAGACCACAAAAATAAAGTATTATTTAAAAAATATCCCATCCAAGATATTTCAAGGGCAGTCATTACCAAAATTTTGTTCTTCCAAAAAAAGTATTTAACATGTCAGGGGTACTGTTCCCTGATTTTGAAGTTTTTCCATATTCTATTTTCACCTTGGTTTTGAAATCTTTTTACAGTAACACCACTGAAATTCTACCCTTTCCTATTATTTGGGGGATTTAAAGGACTTGCCTGTGCTCCACATTTTGTTTTGGGGGAGGCAGAGTAGGGTTTTTTTGTTCTCAAAGTCAGACAGCTTCATTTTGTAAGTGAAACATTTTGTAATAGCAAAACAGCCTGGATCTTTAGAAGGCATTAAATGATAAAACTTAGTTTCCAAAAATAAAGGCAAGTAACAAGCATTCTCATAATTTTTGCATGGAGAAGCGGGGGCTAGGCTAAAATGGTTTGCCCAGGTTTTCACAGTTCTGAGTACCAATGTCAAGAGAAGAACATGTCTTTGATTTCTGGGTCCCCAGCACCCTACAACAGGAACTCATAAGAGGTACTCATAAGAGGTACTATTTTTTTCCCAGTTTCTTCTGGCATTGTTTCTTTTTAGCAATGTTGCCCATTTTACTTCCCCCCCTCCTCACCTATGGGCATTCATGATACACTCCTTCACTGTTTGAAATTTTAAAAATTCTGATTTATCTGCAGTAGAACAATGCCAAAAAAGAGAATCTCCAGAATTTCAAGGAGTTTGATTACATCACATCCATTTAGAAATCACTCCTGATTTTTATTTTTAAAGATCAAAATCCAATTACAATAATTTACATAATTGAATCACTATAACTATCACTATAACTTTTGAGTACAAAGTTATAATTAGACATGAGACACTGATCTTTATTTTCCTTTTTTTGTGAACAGGGCATTTCTGAACTTCTAATAGTGCTAGTGTTCAGCCAAACACAAAACAGAATTTGAAATTAAATTTAAAGGAGTAAAGAAACACAAAATAATGTTCTTCACTTTGGTACTAAAAAAGGCTTGTCGTAGTTTATGCATTCTGACTGTGACAGCATTAAATGACTGATCACAGATATGTGATATATATTGACTGTACCAGATTAAAGTTAGACTTTATTTGTAGCATAAATCTGGTAGATGAATATGTAATGTACATTCTTCTTTTATTGCAGTCATAGAATACTCTGAAACTTTAACCCGCAGAATGCTATCTACATATTTCCCTCCACATTTTGTATTCACAGAAATAATCACATTAGTTGTTGGATACCTTTTAGTAACACACTTTTCTTTTAGTGAATAAAAAAGACTGCCACTTTCCATCATTTCACAACACCTAGAAAGACAGTAAAATCTTCAGAGCGATTGCATCTTCCCCTTGCTGGCTCTCACACACGTTCCCCCTAGAGAAGCAGATGTTTGACTTGTCTCATGTTAAAGACAAAAATTGAGTTACAGCTTCAGATTGCAAGATTTGCAATGTTTGCTATGGTTTATTAATGTTAACCAAATAAAAATGACATTAGTGAAAAAGATCTACATGATATCTCAGAACTCCCAAGATTAGGCCAGATGGTCACTTCTAACTGATATAATCTAGTAAGCTCTGTTGAGAGACAGGCTATTGATTGAATTTCTGCCTTTAAATGCAAGCTCCATATCTGCACATGTCCACAGTGATATCAGTTGCTTGAAATCCAATACAGAGGTGTAGATTGGGAGATGATGTTAGTTGCTACCTATTAAAACTGTCAATTCCATCTGTTGTCTAACACTTTAAAATACTGAGCGTAGTTTTTAATAGCTCAATATTAGATTAAGAGGCTGTATATTAAGGCTCTTACTAGCTGGGAAGTGTGGGTAAATGTGTAATTAAATGACACAATGGAAAAGGAACTCCGTTGGCTGGAACTGGCCCAAATTAGCATCAAGCAAGGAGCCAATGCTGTGATTTAGCATTTCTGCAGCTGCCAAACTTCCCTAAAGATTAATGTGCATCCCTATTGAAATTATCTTTACAAGCAAGTATATAATGATTAAAACATGGAAGTTTTGTGAACCTTGTGATTATCCAGCTCCCTGTACCGCACTTCCACAGGTACTTCAATGACTGTACATCTGCCCAACTGCCACACTGGGATGGCATTCCCAGAAGGGCTGTCTCAGATGGCTGATGACAGCCCCATCAAAGACATGTTTCTGGAGAGTTGTAATCCTGTAAGGCCCCTATCCCTCAGAATTTAGTTGAAACCCACCCTTGGGAGTCATAGTGGTTCAACCTACCCCTTATCCACAGGTGTGCATTATCTCAGGGTACTTGCCAGATATCAAGGGCTGATGAAGAGGGAGGGTGGTGGACAGCCACTTCCAGTACTGCAGCCCAACATCCAGCAGCTGTTGCTGCTTAAATTGAATCAAAGAGGGAAGCTGTCATTCTCAAGTCCTTTGTACCACTATGATTACGGGAAAGAGAAAACTCCCGCAAGGAGGAGGAGGGATGAGAGAAAAAATAAGGGAATGGATCTTAAATGTAGACACGCAGACAGAGCAGTTTGCTCATTTTGTAGCTCCCAATATTTGTATGTAGAAGCTAAATGAACATGTTCAGTATGTTGGAAGAAAAGCAGTAGAAGTCACCACTGAAAAGGGCCAGAAGGATTTACATAAAAGCTTATGGTTTATTTTTCTCAGGAATTTTTGTTAGGGTAAACAAGTAATCTCCTAATTGTTGGCCCTAGCTGGGCCAATGCCTCCCAAAATAGAGAAGAATGTGAGTTTTGTGCTCTTTTTTTCATCAACTTTCAGAACACATTACAGTTTAAATACGAATTTTGAGAGCAACATTATGGTGGCCTGTGGAGGATGAAGAACAGGTTGTAAGGAGAAGAGTTTGGAAGCAACTTGAAAAATTCTGTTTGCAAACTACTAGTGAAGTGTAGTCAAAACAGCTTTACAAATTCTCC
>WEIV01002512.1:175353-209440 GCA_013390005.1 Calyptomena viridis
GCAACAGCTCTGGCATTCCTGAAATATTTGAGGTTAAAATCTGTAATGGCCCTTTTTGGCATCATAGTGTTTATTTTTTGGGGCACTGACTAAAGTGATGGGATGCAGAATGCACAAGCATATCTACAACTGCTAGACAGTGCCTGCTGTAAAGTCCACACAGGGGTGTTGAACCTTGCTACTAGAAGTAGTGTCTTTCATGGCATAGAATTTCTTTAATACTTCAGTGCAACTTTATTCCCACTCAGTTTTAAAATGAAAATTTTGTTCAAAAGGCGGAATGAAGATTGATTTCCTGACCTGCATAGTTTGGTGATTGGGCTATTTTTCTGAGAAGTAGATGCCTGTAGGCAAAAGAACAGGATTGTCAAATTTTGTTGGTTCTCAGGTGAACACTATTTCAAAATCAGATCACTACCATTTCTTCTTCCAGTAGGTTTTGAAAAGAAAACATTATCTACCACTGCCCTACGTTAAAAGCTCTCTTCAAGAGAGCTGTAAGGTATTTATCAAACAGCTGGAGTGCTCAAGGGAACTTGGGGATATGCCAATTTCTGGCAGCTGATTAGGGTGAAGCAGAAGCATCATAATAACTGATGAGCCTGACAAGATCAAGTCAGGTCTGAACACATAGAAAAGCATGATTCTGTGCTCTGGGGACCTCTCCAAACAAACAGGGAAGTTTGTAGACATTCTGTCTGGTTCTGGAATTAGGCAGGAGTACCTGAACGCACTTCTGAAAAATTCTTATGTTAGGCCTGAACGATCTAACCAAGCATTACTCTCTTTACTAAGACATTAGAAATTTTTGGAGGTGAAATCAGAAGGTGTGAATAGAAATTCAGTAGAGCATGACATGCAGATGCTTTCATAAGAGATACGAGAGATTTAGAACATGAACTCCAACAGCTGCCTCCCAAATCCTCAATGATCCTAAAAAATGGCCTACAGTAAATCTGTAATTTACGGTTAATTCTACAAAAAGAAGAAAAATATCCAAAAAGAAAAACGTTGTGGAGGTTTTGTTTGAGGGGGGGAGCTGTTTGTTTGTTATAATACACCCAAAGGTGTATTAAAGGTGTATGGGGGCTCATAGACTCTTTTGATGGGTTGCAATTTTTTAAGGAAGAAAATATCAACAGGTAATATCAAAGTCAAATGACAGTACCACAGTACTTCCCACTTGCCTTGCCTATTTATATCTCTCAAATCTGTCTTTGGCCACCCACAAGGACCTCCAGTCTAACTGTCAATAAATTCTGGAAAGTTCTTATAAAATACCCATTTGTGACCATTTATATTTTTTATGTTGGAAGAGCTCAATCCCTCCATTGCACACGTATAATAGCATCAATGACTGGAATAAACCACGTGACCCCATGTGTTTCTTGAACACTTTAATTGGAATACCAAATCCTATGGCTAACACATCTGTCTTTTCCCAGCCAGTCACACTGGGCAGATGAGGGCAGCTCATCCCTGTCAAAGACAACACATTTATTCGGCAGGCAGAATCCAGATGAGAGGGATTTAGGTTGCCGTAGACCAGCACAACACCTCCCACACACATACCCCTAAATTACAGTCTTATTTTTGGGAACAAAGGCCTTCTGAGAGGTCAGCTGGACACCTTGCTATACCCTCACCTTCTTATTGTTTTTTGCTACTTGGCTGTCAGGATAACTGTACTGCTGCCAATCTTATTAGCATATGCTTCATCTGATCATTAGCATATTTCATTTGCCAATTAACATATCGTGATTATTACCGGGCACCTGACAGCTCCCGTAGCAAATTGTGCCAGAAAGAAAACAAATGTGTCCACTGTCCTCACTGACTTCACTGGCATCTCCAAAGATGCTCCCTGCCTCTGCCTTACCTGTTTCACCAGCCAGTTCAGACATGCATACATTTCATGGCTGCTTTGCTAAAAAACCCTCTGAAAGCACCTGCTAATGCGTTCCTGAAGCAGCTTTTACATGCTCAGACTTCATCTACAAGCATTGGCCATACCTGCTTGTCCCTGGCATTTGATCCATATGCTAGGTTGCTCATTTTGCAACACTGTTGTGATGTATTTCTCACCTATTCATGCCCTACAATCAACATAGGAATGGTCTTTAGCAAATACCCAAGCATTTCAAGGTTTGGCCTGTATCAGTAATTTATTTGATTTCTCTTTATAATGGTGATGGAAAACATTCCTCTTACAACATTATAGTAAGGGATCTGGCCACCTTTGAAGCACTTTAATATCCTTTCAGGGAGAGCATCATAAAAATATAGTGTAACTAATGATGTCTTTCACATTTTGCATCTGAGGAATTTTGTTTATTAATTATAAGAATTAAATTAGTCTCAGATTTTTAAATTCTGCAGATGAGGACTAGCACATCAATATCCAAGTACTTATTAGATTTACAAGAACTATGACTTTAAGGGAATGCAAACCAGATTTCTTCTATTGATATTACACTATTGTGCCAATCTCACAGCAGTTGGTATGTTATGAAGAAAACATCAGAGGGGTGTGGTAGTTGTCTGCAAAAGTTCAAAACAACACCGTGGCTACAAACATGATATTGCTCATCTTGGTCTAATATTCCCAACCTTCTCTTGACCCAGGACTCACAACCAACAAAAATAAAACATGAGGATGGCCCTTAGAGGTTTTTTTTTCACCTAAGCTCAAGATGTCTGCCATACGAACCTCTATGCCTGAAATAGGCACCACCAGCTCCCTTTGAGGTCAGCAAAAGGACCGTACTTCCACTGTGCAGCTCATTTAAACAGGCCATCTTCTTGACAGTGAGACAAATTGTTCTCAGAAAAGCTGGCCAACTCAGATGTAAACTCCTAATTCAGACAGATGAATACTGCCTCCACTCTGTTTCTCATAAGCTCCACTAATTTCCAAAACTAGTGCAGAGGAAGAGAAAGAAAAGTACTTCTGCAAATATTAAATATAAGATCTTGGCAGGTAAGGGTTACCATCACAAGGGTGTCAGAGGTGACTGTTTACCCGGTTCCTCACCCACCAGAATCACCTTTGGTCCGTCAGATTGGAGCCTGGCAAAAGCCATGCTGCTGGGCCAGGCACAAGCACCAACTTCCCACTAAGGCTTCCCAAAGGATCAGGGAGCAGGACGGCACAGGGTTTGTGGTACTGTGGTACATCCTCTCCCCCTTCATGTGGAGCACTGTTACCTTCTCTTGCCTGCAGCTATAAAAATCTCTTCTGTTATTAATTATCTTCAAACTTTTTGAAGTAAGAACAGCTTTACCATGTTATCCCTGACACTGAAATTCACACTATCAGAATTATGGTATTTATTATTCCTTTGCCCCATTAAGAACTTAGAAGTTTTATTTTTACTAATTGCTAGAGATTTGGTGGCAATTTAGTTGGTTTTCTGAAAGTTACCTTTCATTAAGCTGGAGTGTATCACTTTCAGAAATGCAGTAGTGTTCGTCTGTCATGTGAGCACTATTAAAAATGCCCTCTTTTGATGTGCAACCCCTTTAAATCTCTCTATATATGTGAAAGCCGTCTGGCTCTAAGGCAGGGGTTCTTATTTGGTTTTTTTACAACCTAGCGGAGAATAAAACTAATAAGTATTTCTCATTCTTTAAAGATTGATTTATTATCAGTTCCAAAAACATGCCTTTTCGTTTGGAAAGTCATTTGCTCAGTTATGATTGGATATAAACAGCTGCTAAGGGTCAGCACAGGCCTTGGTGCTTGTTATTGCTTGCACTCCTTATGATTTTAGCTCAGCATAACTAGCAGTGGTGTCCTGGGATTCCAGAGTCTGTACTGATTACCAACAAAAGCCTCTTTAAGATCAGCAGAAGCAGTCTAGGGACTAATGGTGCCAAGGCAGTCTGAGGTACTGGAGCAATGCCCCAGGTCATAAAATGAGCAATGACAATTGCCCTGTCCTTGCTGATTTTATCAGCCTGAGAGTTTTTTAGTATCACACAGAAGACAAAAGGAATCTTTAGTCTTGAATAATATTATCAACAAACAGGGCCTGTTTGGGCTTGGTTTTTTTTTTACTTTTGTTTTCTGCTTGGTTTTCTTGCTGGTTGTTTATTGTGTTCAAAAAAGGCAGGTGGATGTCTTAGTTATGATATATATAATGGCTTTACATCAGTGACAGCTCCTTTCACTAGCTACTTTCTTAATATGCTTATTTTGGAGAAAGAAACAAAGAAAAATGGGAAGTTTTACTTTTTAAAATGTGTTTATATATGCTGTAAAGTGTATATTATTCTTACACATGAATAGCTAAGCTGTATGTCAAATTCACTTCATCAGTAGAGTTTTCATTCTGGCTTAGGCTAAAATGAAAATGATCTGTGACTACCTCATCTCTCACTCTGTATGAACATTTCAGAAAACCACTATATGACTGGCACTCTGTGCAAAATGCAGAGGGATCAAACTAAAGAAGTGTTCAGGTTCCTTGAGCAGCGATCATCTGAATGAGGAAGATTTCAAAGCATCGTGGGAATTCCCCAGAAGTTACACCAGAGATGAATCTGGCCTTTAGAATGAGATTTTATACGTCTCATTCACACACAGAAAAATGTTTCATCACAAGCAGAGACACTTTTTAAGAGAGTCTTAAAATTAATCCCAAATGAGGAAGCCTCTCTCTGAATGAGTGAAACTTGGCAGATTTACAAATTCAAACTGAGACACATTAGCAGATCTTGTGTAGGGAAATTTGTGTAATATCTGCTTACAAGATACCTGGTTAAAATCAGGGCTAACAATCACATTTCTACTGAATTAAATACATCATAGAAATAAAACATATCAACAAGCAATTCAGATTCACAGAGTTTTGAACTACTGGCTATTCCCTCTTCCAATAAGAGTCACATATTTCAAGTAAACAACTTGCTCTCAAACCCAGATTTGTAGGGGACCTTGGGAACCAAATTCACTTGGTTTTTTTTTTAATTCAGACATGAGCTTCAAAATAACTTGCCTATTTTTGAAGAAGAAATAAATAAACTGAAAAAAAATCCTCAAACTTCAAGGAGCCAAGACAAGGATTTTTTTTCTGTATTTGAAAATCTCACTCAAAACACAGAGACCTTGGGGTGACCAAAAAAATGGCCTGGAACTGTAAGTTGTAATTGCTTTGCAGATAATTTATATTTTGTATGCATAATTTTAATGATATCTGGCACAAATCATCACTCATGGAAATCCAGAGTTCAAATGGTAAGAGCACAGATTTTATGGCATAATTTATTTCTGGCAACAGGGGAAACTTAAATCAAGATTCAGACAACTACGTAAGCAGAGTGAAGACATTTTGTCATATATCACTTCTGTCTTGGAATTGCCTATGCGCTCTTTTAGCTACCTCTGTTGCTCATCTCAAGGTATTCATGCAAGGTGTCTAATAGGATATTAATGAAGGGTCTCATTGTAAATGATAAATAGAATAGAATAGAATAGAATAGAATAGAATAGAATAGAATAGAATAGAATAGAATAGAATAGAATAGATGTTATCAAAGGAAGGCTCAGATAAAAAGACATTTTCTACTACATACATATCCCTACAAGAAATCAGAATATATGTTTTGTAGCAAAATGTCCAAGAGTGTGCAAAGAACTCTTCATATTAAGACTGAACAATATTGAAGTCTCCCTTCAAATTTCTCATGTTTTGGTTGACGCACAGGTAGATCCCTTTCACATGAACATTCACTAGAAACTTGTGAAAGGATTTTGAGGAAAGAGATCTCTGACCAAGGAAGACCAGAAGAAGTCATGGACTGAGAGAGATTGAATATTTGAGCTAAGTGCCAAGTTTATAGTCTCCTCATCCTTCCTATCTCCAGTGGCCTTCCCATCTTTCTGATATTCAGTCCAGCATGCATCAATACCGAGGTTTTTAATTTTGTAGGCAAGCAGTGGGTTCCACTAGTCTGCTAAATTAAAAAGAGCTTTGGTTTTCCTCATGTATTCATTCCCTTCTTAGTCATCTTTAGGAACTGAATGTATCCCAATTGCTTGACCTAAAGAACAAATGTTTCTTGCAGGATCAGATAGAGAGGGAAAGGCATAGCCCAGAGCAGGCAGTTACACTCTCTTCTTCAGCACGTCTATGGCCAGTTCTCAGCTTGCTCTTTTCAGTCTGCACCAGGTAACAGCTCTGAGACAGACACCATACTGAAACACTCTTCACAGGAGACATTTTTGCTGGACAGTTCCTTAATGGTATTTCCAGAGTCCCTCCGGGATCATCAGTCAATTATCTGTGGCAACTTTTGAGGTTCATTTTAATTCAGTTGTCCTTTGAACAACTGTATGAAGTACGACTGTGCTTCATGGAGACACTGAAAGGTAGTGCAGCTCAGATTTCCATAATCCTCTGAATGAGTAGCCATGATAATAACCAAAGAAAACCTGAGAGCCCTTGAGTTCTGTTTGTTGCTCAAGACTTTAGCTCAGGGCTAAAACACATTATATACTCAACTCACCGTGATACCTCTCTCGTGCCACTCTGTGGGGAATAAACTGGCTAATACCAAATTATTAAGTGCCAGTAAATGTTCAGTCTCCTTATATAGAAAGCACACATTATCTAAGTTTCTGATTCTGTTTGTTTGTTTTTCTACATGGGCAATCTCTTAGTTCAACACCCCATTTCTTTTTTTATCAAAAATAGGCTGGCAGAGATGTGTTTGACTTTGGTGTGGAGTCAGGAGGACTCACAGAGACTCCCAATCTACTAAAACATACCCCTACACACTTGTGTAAGTTTGCCCACTTCACAATCTGTTTATCTACTAATGTTAGTAAAGTTATGCAGGTACCCTACTATGTCTTCTGCATATTTTTGTGCAGTTGCTTTTCTTTCCTTTAAAAAACCACAGTTGAACATAAAAATATCTGTTTTTACCTAGGACTACCTAATAATCCAGAATCTTCAATATATTTCCAAAGTTGTTCAGACCACCTTTATTTTTCTTGACACTTTTTCAAATCCAGAAACCAAAAGGACATAGTTTCAGATGTGGGTATTTTTATAATGCTTCTCTTTTTAAAATTCAGTGCTACTTTAAAGTTGTGCCCAAATATGGCAACATACTGGCCTAATTTTGAGAAGACAATGATAAATAATAAATACTGCTTAAAGAGGAGAAGTAGAATACAAGCTGTTTCAGTAATATCTAGCGTGGGGTTTTTTTCTATTTATTTTTCTAGGAACCAGAAAACTAGAAATACCATGCAAGTTTTTAGCCTTGGAAACACTTCCAAAAAGAGGAATGAACTATTGGTTTCAACCAGATGTGCAAATTCTAAAGGATAATGTTTACAAATGCTACCCCATCAAACAGTTCACACTGCCAACATCAAGCAAAGAGATGTCTTTCAGAAGCAAAAAGGAAACATACGAGGAAAAACATTATGTGCCTAGTGGAGTTATGCAAAAGTAATAGAGTATTCGGGGGCATGAATAAGCAAGAAGCATCAATGAATTAATTGAAGACAATGGCAAGCAGATTCAAAAGTGCAAAAATAGATGGCATTTTATCTCTAGGACCGAAGGGTAGGAATCTTTGTATAACTCTGTTTTCTCTAACTGCACTCATACTGCACCAGCTAATGTAACCTAATATAAAGTACCTACAATAGTTTGACAGTGATCAGTTAGAAATTAAAAAGCAAAACTCACACTTCACACCAGTTAAAATACTCATCCTATAACACCCTCAGACAGAAATATTTTGGTGAAAAGGCAGAGGGTGCATTGGTTGTACAGCTTGTAAAATATCAGTAATTGCAACAAAAGCTGTCAGTTCCTTGCTTGTAAATACCAGCTGGTAATTTCTAACAGAGGGTCAGAGGTACAGAAGAGATGGAAAGATCCTATATTGACTGCTGTGTAAAAATAATGGAATATTCCTATTCCTGTACAGGTAGTAGTTGCCGTATACAGACACAGTTGTTACAAGCCATATCTGCCCACTTTTACAGGACAGAGGCATGTAACAAAAAAGCAGGTGGTCCTGACATGGTCCTGACATATGGCCCACATGTCCTGGGTGAGGAAAATCTCTCACACAGTGCTGTTTGATGTCTGCTTCCTAGAAAGTTTAATCCTGCAAGTAGGACTTTGTATTGAACATGTGTAATGTTGAAATTGGAGTTCTCATGAGAGTCAAGGCCTAATTTGACAGTCAAAAGACATTTTTTGGAGTATCTCTGCTTTGTCTAATGCAGGTGTACGAGAGGAGTAAGTGGGACATTGCAGGAGTCTGAGGTTGCTGATGGACAGTTGAACTGGGTGATGATAGGAAAGCAAGCAAACATAAACACAGAGCACAGCAGGCTGGTGGCTGTGAGGATATTTGGTAGACAAAGACACACTGCAGCATCTGAGTCTGTAACCCTAGACTCTTTTGTATGAACTCAACTATTAGTGGCACTTTGGGGAAATTAGCAAGGAGCACTGAAAGCCTTTTAAACCACATGTCAAACAATTTATCCTAATGCCTATTTTAAAATAAAGCCTTTCATCTAAAAAGTATGTGACAGGTACTTCAACTAGATAAGACAGTCTCTGCAGTTTGCAGCATGACTGAATGATTCATTCTAGGTCACAAGTTAATCTTCAAGTGATAAAATAGGCCAGAAGTCCTAATAGTTATGTCCAGCATCTCAATAAAACAGTAATCAATGGAATACTAATAGAGCAATGCCTGACCCACTGGATTATTGCTTCAGGTATGCGAAAAGTCTGTTACACAGAAGGCCCTTGCAGAGCAGAAAACCTGAATTATTGAATCCAAGAGAGAGAGCAGAGTGGACTGCAGGATCAGGAAATGACTGCACGAAGGACACTATGGATCCTAACACTCCTAAAGTGTGACTATACACAGACCACTCCATATCCTCTACCACTCTCCATCCACCATGACTGCTTACAAAAGGAAATTTGAAGTGCCAGGATGCTGGTTCTTTCCAACCTCCACTTAACAGGGTCCTCCAAACTGAAATTT
The DNA here is from genome assembly GCA_013390005.1 of Calyptomena viridis. Classification (NCBI taxonomy): domain Eukaryota; kingdom Metazoa; phylum Chordata; class Aves; order Passeriformes; family Eurylaimidae; genus Calyptomena; species Calyptomena viridis. The sequence goes on from WEIV01002512.1 coordinate 184,390, forward strand.
TCAAATGTTGCATGCCCTTAAACTTTCTATTATCAGCTGGGTGCTAAATATTCGTAAAACTATATGTGAACATTCTGCTGTTTTTCCCTTTATTTGGTGGTCATATCTATTGATACAACGCACAGACTGAGAAAATAACTGCAACCTAATTTGGAGCTACTTTTATTTTAAATTAACATATTCCTTGACTAACAACCTGGTCACCATGCAGTGTGCTACTGGATTAGGATTTGGCCCCAACCCACTATAGACCAAGTAATCTCAGGCAAGCGAGCCATTAGAAGTATCCCTCTGAATGTTGCACATATAATTTCAGCAAATAGACTACCTCTTTTTACACCTCCTGGAATGGCTGTAGGGTAGACAAGCAGGCTCTGTTGACATTTCTCAAAACCAATTATTCATCTAGTAACAATTTAACTATTCTGTCCCTCCTGCCTCCTTTTTAAGGTTATGCTTTTTATGTAGATATTTTAAAGCATTGCTATGCAACATATACGACAGCTTTATTATTGTAAAACACATTAAATAAAATATAACAACTAATCACAACATAAAAGCAGGATTAGATTGAATATTGCCATAGAAGAAAATGCCAGTTTAACTCCTTTTGCATATTGGTATATAAGCCCTTCTGTCTAATCAATATTTGCTAAAGTAAATATGTGGCCTTCACCTTGGCCACAAAAGGCAGTCCTTACTCTATCTATTAGTGCATCTCTAATTTAGAGAAAAGTCGTGTTTGCAGGACATTTATTCAAGGATGTTGTAAAGTGTAAACTTAAAGCTCAATATTTTTGTGAATATTTGCCAAAAGTTGTGGAATTTTAATCTAATATATTAGAGATATTTTCTGTTAGGTCAGCTACCTCAGCTGTGCTGCCAAAAAATAAAAGATGTTCCTTCCAATGAAGTCTCTGGTGTTTTGCTTGGCTGTGTTTCAAGTGACTCAATCCAGAAATATTTTCTTTTTATAACTTTACATTATTTATATCTTATGAAAAGTTGGACTCGCCTCTGGTAAGGAGAAAAGTCCCAAAGATGACATAGGTGTCATGAGAAAGACTATCCTGAACATCACAAATATCTGTGACCTTGTGCAGAATATGGGTCAGCTAGCTCTTTCTTGCTACTTGAATTTTATTATAAGAGCAGTACACATCAAGATTGGAGCTGACATCAGAATGGGACAGACTGTACGAGTCTTACACCAATATGTTCCTTACTGCATAGGGGTGTTCCTTGACTTGAGTGGGCCAGCTTATTATGAGTCTGTATTTAGTGTGAATGAAGGTACTGTAAATTTCACTAAAAGTGGAAGGACTTTTCCATGACATTTCCATTCATAAATGTTATAATATAATTCTAACATTTATTTGATTAGATTAGGTGTCCAGATGAGTGAGATGATGTGGTAGCGTCACTTGCATCATCACCTCTAAAGAGAGTGAAAGGTTACTAAACTCAGCTGCAGATGCCTGAGCTCCTGTGAAATCAATCCCACACAAGACCACCTGTTGGAATACAGCAGTAGATAACATAGTAACTAGAACGGAATAAAACAGAGCAGATACTGAATTTATAACACAAAGGCTATTTGCAAGTCAACTGAAAATCAGAATCATTAGGTGTGGTTGTGTGTAATTAGCATGTGTTTCTCTCTGTATATTATTGTTCTGTTACTTGGTATGTTCTGTCATATCCCCCGCCCCTCACCCCAGATGGTTTGTCCCCTCCCTTCTCCTCCCTTCCCATTGGCTGGAGCCCCCTATAAGAACCATAAACCGGAAATGGGAAGGGCTCTTCCCTGGTTGTCTCTGATAAGCTTGGACCCTCCACGAGGCTCGATGCCTCTGGAGTGAATAAACTTATATTATATACAACCATGAAGAGTCGCCAGCACTTCTTCATCCTCTGTTTCACTAGCTAACCCTCGAGAGAGTGCAGAGGCACACACACCCTCTGCAAACCCTGAGGCACCTTCTGAAAGGGGCCTCCTGACTCGGAGGTCTCCTGACTGGAAGGGCCCCCGCCTATCAGGTGTCCTGTGGCAGACTAGCCAGGGCTGAAGAAGGATGGGGACAAGCTGTGGGGATAGTTACCACTAGGTGTAAGACCACATGCTAGAAGATGAGCTCTGCAATATATGTATATATCAGCTGACGATGCTGCCCTCGTTGCTCACACAGAAGCAGCTCTGCAGAGCTTAACATCTTGCTTTGCAGAGGCTGCTGAACTTTTTAGGCTGGAAGTCAGCTTGAAGAAGACAGAAGTTCTTTACCAACCTGCACCTCAGAAACTTTACCATCATCCTCACATCACCATAGGTAAATCAGAGTTTAGATCAGTCCAGCAGTTCAGCTATCTAGGAAGCATTATTTCCTCGGATGGTAGGGTTGACAAAGAGATAGACAACAGGTTAGCAAAGGCATACAGAGCTTTTGGAAAGCTTCATAAAAGAGTCTGGTGCAACAAACACCTGAAGAAAAGTGTAAAGATTAGTGTTTATAAAGCCATTGTACTGTCTACTCTTTTGTATGAGTCTGAATCATGGGTCATCTACCGCCATCACCTGCAACTTCTTGAACGCTTCCATCAGCACTGCCTCCATACAATCCTAAACATCCACTGGACTGATGATGTGGCTAATGTTACTGTCCTAGAACAGGCAAGGGTCACCAGTGTTGAGGCCATGCTGTTGAGAATGCAACTGTGCTGGGCAGGGCACGTTTTCAAGATGGAGGATCACTGCCTCCCTAAGGTTGTGCTTTATGGTGAATTTGCCACTGGTTACCGCAATAGAGGAGCCCCAAAGAGGAGATATAAAGATTCCCTGAAACAACACCTCAGGTTTGGCCATGTTGACTGCCACCGGTGGTCCACTATGGCCTCAAATCGGGAGACTTGGAGACATGCCACCTATAACGCTGCTGCCTCCTTTGATAACTCACATAGGATTAGTCTCGAGGAGAAAAGACATCACAGAAAAAAACGCCCCTCATCAGTACCACCTAAGGAGACTTTTAGCTGTGCCTTTTGTTCCCCGACTTGTCTATCCCGCATTGGCCTTTTTAGCCACCAGTACGTTTGTAGCAAGCGTGGGTAGAGCCCTTCCCATATCTTCGTTCGTGAAGCTTAGCCATAATGTTATATCAGCAACAGTAAAGAAGCAACCAATTTAGGTATAATTAAAGTGATGTCACTACCACTAAAACACAGTGGATCTTCTTGGAATTAAAATTAAATTATGTTTGAGGAGGAATTCTGAAACACTCGGGTAAATTCTGGTGTGTTTGTTTTCCATTTGCAGTATCACCAAATCAAAAGTGTGATGAAACTAAAAGCTGACTGTTCATTTGGCATTTCTGGTTGAGAGCAGAAGAAGGAGAGAGAGCTTATTCTCATGAGGTTTCCAGCAGATTTCATGTCAAAGAAGTTAGGATAGTTTGAATAAACTCCACATAAACATCTGGGGCCAGATTCATGGGATATTCCAGCTGCTTTGGAGCAATTTGGTGACACAAAGCAGCAGTAAAACCCACTTTACTGGCCATTTAAGTCAAGTTTATGGCTGCTTTGCATTCCCAGAGTAGCTCAAAACAGCCAACACCAGTGGAACTGACTCTGAATTTCTGGGCTTTGAGCTGAGCTGCAATCTAACTCCAAAATTCTCTGATGTGTCCATTTCTACTAGACATAACATCCTAACTCAGCATGTGTCTGTTCATCATCGCCTTTGTTTACAGCATGATTGTAATGATCTAATTAGGAACTGAAAGTACTTTCAGTCAATTAACACTTCTTGAAGTTTAAAAAAATCCAGACTTTTGATGAGTTCAAGTAATTGTTCTGTAAAGAAAGGTAGCATTTTCTTTCTAATTAATCTCTTTCTCAGGATGTAATTTCAGTCCCCGTAATACGGTGTAGTTCTTGCTAGCAGCAAACTATCAGCTTTGCACTGATAGTTTTCCCAGACCTCAGGAGTGAAACCTGCCAGACTTTCCTTGTCCAGGCTTTTCTTGACCAGCTGGCAACTTTGCTTATCTTGATTTATCTTTAACAACAATTTTGATAATTTAACAGCTACCTCTGGTTAATTGGGTTTACTTTTGTTTATCTTTATTCGGTGCCTCTATGATTTTACATCTCTAACATATAATGATGTAGCATATAGAAATGCAGGCCTGGTGTGACAACAAAGAAATGGAGAGACAGGATGCTGTATAGACGAATACCTGCATGGGATGATAAGAAATGTGTCATAGGCTTGGCACTCAAGACCCATAGCTACAAGCAACTAACCTATGGTCAACTAAACAAATGCACACTTAGGACTGGACAAAACTGGGTTAAGGTATGACTGAATATAAAGGCATAATCTCTAGCCTACAAAAAGGATACATATATAGTAAATTTGGACATAACTTAAAGCTGAAGACCCATGAAGAAAGAGCAGATATGTAACTATAAGTTAGCAAGCATATAGAAAATCCCTCAATGAGGAAGAAGAAATCATCAAGATGACCATCATCTCTCTTCCAGTGAATGACTTGAGGTGCTGACAAGTCTGCATTGCACCCCCAACATTCTTAAGAGCAAAATGAAACCACAAACCTCAGGAGCCAGAGGAGCAGGAAAATGTTGAGTATAATAACAGAAAAAGGGATGGAAACTGAGTATGCATATATAACAATTTTAACTACATTATTATTATTAAAGAGATTTTCCATATTAAAATATTCTTTTCTGAACTAATTAAATTTGGACAAACAATTCTTAGGTTATTCTGTAAATATTTTAGTTGCAACAACAATAAATTATTGGCTTTGTATGTAAAGTGTGTTTCCTCTTTGTTCATGCACAATATTGCAAGCATAACAACACATATAACAAAAAACAGTGATTGCCTCCCACCTCCCAGGATTTTGCAGAAATGCATTATTGAATGTTCTTGGAGATATTGAATATTATAATCATGAGTACCATGAGTACCATTAACAGAATGTAGTAGGAGGGTTAAATGAAAAAATGTGAGGAAATTAATGACCTTGTACTTATAACAAGATTTGTATTTTATATGATAAATAAGGGTTGGAACTCCATACCACCTGTGAAGAGTAGAACAATCATGAAGGACCAGTCAGTTGTTCATTAGGTGAAGCAGGAGTTCCTGGAACTGTAGCATAATGTTATTGGCTGCAGAAGCTAAATTAGTGTTACACCAGGAGCCATATATTTCCTAATTTTTCAGTGGTTCATTTAGCAAACTTAATATTCTTTTAACCACAGGTATTTAGGGTAGTGTATATACAATATCTGTTTTCTCATTACTTTTTTTTTCCTATTCTGCCTGTCCCTTAATAGGGATGGATGGAGCAATTAAAACACAACTCCACTTCAGAGCATACTGCAAAACCCAGGAGGAGCTTCTGCCTCTTAGAGTGCCAGAGGGCATAGCTGGCAGCAGCTGTGCCATTTCTTCCAAAAGTGTTATATATATATATTTATGTATATACTTTTCTGCAACTAATTATTTCAGATGGACACTCTAAAGGAAGCAGAAGCTATGACCTGATTTATTCTAAAATGCCTTTAGTGTTTATTAGTATGCTACATTATAGCCATAATAGATTTTACAAAGGAGGGTGAAGGTAAAAGGGGACAGATTCCTTGATCTCCACCACCTCGGAATATCTATAAGGAAATACCTCACTATCTTGCCATTATTATCTCTGCATACAAGTTTGTCTCAATATACTCCCATCTCTGAACCTATTTTCACTATTTTTTTCCTCTCTTTTCTCTCATTGCATTTTTTAAAGTGGCTATAAATATGCAAGAAGTTGATATCAGTGCTCATTTTCAACTTCAAGAATTTCAAATATAATAGAAAAAATTTTTACTATTTGCAATGAACATATATGGCAGCAGAATAAATGTATTCCATATATTATCAAAGTCAGAACATCTAGAATTGAATTTAATACATTCATTCTGTTTTTCTTTAGAAAGTTTGCTTCCTCTAAATCCTAAATAAAATCTATGGATTAACTTATCCTATGTTTCAACTGAACATATTTCTTAGGCAATGAGAAAGAGCAATGATTTATTGTGGAAACCTCATCCAGCCAAAAATACCAACCAGAAAAGTATAGGAATGTGAGCTATATCAAAGAGCAGCTGTACTGCTTGTATGAGGTATCTTAGGCAGGTACAGGCTCATGTTCAGCTAATATGAAATTCAATGCCTTGAATCTCTTAGCCAAATACAATGTTTTCATTTGAGCTATTCTAATTTCCCAACTAAATATTGTAATATGTCAATTTCTACATATAGCATACTGAACAATTTCAAACTTTTATTAAAAATTATGTTTTGTTTTTTTAAAAAAAGTTTCTTCAAAACATTGCACTGAAAATTCACATCCAGCTCTGTACTTGATCTATAACCAATGTCATATCAGACTTCAATTTATATCAGAAATGGACAGAAAACTGAAAGGACTGATGTCTTTTCCTTAGATTTGTTATAGTCTGGGGAGAATTATTTTGATTTACAGTATTTAGTTCTCTGCAGCCAAGGTTTCTGAGTCCTTCTGTAGTCTTTGCTCCTCTGATTGTTTCTATAGTTCCAAGACGAATGATAATGAAAGAAAATACACAATCAGTTGTACTTACTTATTTTAAAATGTTTCTTTTTCTACACCACAATAAAACCCAACCTTTAGCCTCATAAGCATAACACAGAAGACAGTATTTTAGTGCATTTCATGCTTTATTATACTTATCTTATTTAGACCATACTTCAGATTTTAAAATTGATGTAGAAATACCATTTACTTAAATAAACCATGCCACAAATACAGGGAAAATCCATTGAGAAGGATTAGCAGGGAGACAGCTTTTAGGATGTCTGTGTTAGCACAGTATATTACATTTAAAAATACACAAAGTTAAGGACATCACGTTTGCTTTTTTATTGTTAGCTGTCTGATAGGCTATTTATTTCAGAAAATAGTGATTGAATACTGGCTGCCAGGTAATAAGCTTTCTCTAGTCTGTTATAGGAATTAAATTATCAGCAATCAGTAGCGCTCCTGGTAGCCATGTATTATGTGTACAACACACTAGCTGTCCTTTAAATCAAGATGTATCTTTTAATCAGGAGTATCTTCTATCCATAAAGAATTCAAAGTTGGTGCAAGTCCAAACCAAGTTAGAAATAAAGACAAAGGCTAACTCTTTCATGAGTTAACATGACTAATGCTGTTACAGTTATTTTTATTTCTATGCAAGCACCTAGTGGTTGCTCTGTGGGACAGGACCCTGGGTAGGCTCAGGGCTCTGTGGGGCAGCCAATCTCCTGTGCTGCCCTAGAGGTTTAGCAGGAAGCATCAGGCTAGCTCCATGCTCCACCATGTACTCTTCCTTAATTTCACTAAAGAAAGGGTCAGTCATCTTTGGAGCAGTGTACCATATTGCTTTTTGCTTTCTCAAAGAAGAGGTTAAACCCCTTGATATACACTCAGGAGAAGCCAAGATATCTTTACTCAAACAGCAGCAAAATAACTCCCCCAAAAGCCTTTGTGGGAAGCAGGGTGAATTCAGAAAGAGCTGGGATTTGTGAGCCACCATATGGGGAAGCTTCATTAGGACTGCCTCAAATAGTGCCAGCTGAGAGACCATGCCTCACACAGGCATGCAGTGTCTGATTACCAGCAACATATCAACATACTCAGATGGACACAAAGAGCATGCAGCTTTCCTGACATAAACAGGACCTGGTCTGGTGAGAAAGGGCAATAGTACATAATAAGGCCCGGGGCATCTTGTTTATTTGATGCAATCTGCTGTGAAATGTTATCTATAATTTTCCATCTTTAAGCATTGGAAAATTCATGTAGCGAAGAAAAGCAAGAGATCTTGGACTGAACAGAGAATCAGCCTAAGCACCTTTTTTGTCATATCTACCATAACCTGCTAATTCCTGTGATTAAAAAAAACATGTCACGGATCCCAAATATGTTTGAAATAAACCCAAAACTCACTGATTTGAGGCAGCAACAGGAATTATTACTTCAAACTTTCTCATCATGAGTAATCATCTCCTAAATACTATCCACTTGTGACTGTCAGGATTAGGATATGGAATACCAGATTAAGCTGGTGGTTATTTTAACAGTTCCCTTGATCTTGAGAGTAGTTTTTAAGATATTCTCAGAGATGTTCAAAACTTGACAGGACAGGGACCTGAATAACCTGTTGGAGGTCTGGACCAGAAGAACAAAAATTATTCTGTGATTCTGATGTCTGAAGCATTTTTGCATAAAGATCTTCAGTCACGAAATTGATAAAATGCTGTTTTAGGGCTGGAAAACAGGTTTCAATGCAAACTTTCCACAAAATGTACTGCTAGGTGAACAATTGGACTGGATGATCTTGAAGATCTCTTCTAACCTTGATGATTCTATGATTCTGTGGTTCTACCCTACATGGACACAGGAGAGTTTTATATGCTGAAGCTCATGCCCAGTTAACCATTACCTGGACTTCTGAAACAAGGAGTTAGCCCAGAGCAACATCAGAGTAGGTGCTAGAAGAAGGGGTTTTGCATGGGGTTAACATTCAGTATGGATTTTCAGCTTTTCTCAAAGGCAGATCCACATTCAGGCAAGACCTCTTAAAGTAGTTTTGTCCCCATCAGATTCAAAAAGTCACACACTAACCATTAGTCACACACCATTATTTGCTCTAGAGACAGTATTTGTGCTCGTAGAAGACATAATAAAAAGCAGCAGAGTCATTAAACCACTTCCTGGCTGTCCTTGTTGGGGAAGAAAATTCTCCTTATACCCATTTTGAACTTCTCTTATTTCAACTTCTTCCCAATGTCTCTTGTCCTCCTTCCATGTACTGTTCTTAAAAGCCCAGCTCCACCTTCTCAAGAACCCTTTCTAGGCAATGGGGGGGCTGTTACTTGCCCTCAAGGCCTTGCATTCTCCGAGCTGACTCAGACCAGCTCTCCCAGCCTGTTCTCGAAGTGTTCCAACAATCCACTTTGTCCCTGTCTTTCCTATATTGGGAGATCAAAACTGGACACAATATCCAGATGTGGCCTAATGAGTGAAGGGGAACAGTCACCATTGTGTTTTAAAGTGAAGATTCTTGGCTTCCACATGGACCTATACATCCTAACCCAGTTCCAGCTGCTCTGCATGATCTCAAAGAGAGTGGTGACCAAAAAGGAGACAGAAAGTTATCTCATGGTTCATGAGGTATATGGCTCTCTTTCTGGAGTGCACTGTGTAGTTCTCTCCAAGAAGCTACAGAGGCGTTTGTTTTGCTCTATACCAGAAAAATTAGGAGAGGTGCCTAGTGTGTTCATACTCAGCCTGAAGTTCTTGTGTGTAACTGCGAGATAGCACCTTTGCCTTGTATAATCTTGAGTCCACTCTTGGCACAATGAGTACAGGAAAACTTCTCTGCTTCAGGAAATGCTCAGAGAAGTTTGGATGAAAGCACTCCTAAGGACTTGTTACTGCTGCTATTATCCCAAGACACGCTAAAATGCTTTGGACAAAATTAGAAACCCGGGGGTGGGCAGAGATTTTTCTTGTTGGTGTTGCTATAAATGCACATTATTCCATTTCAAGGCTCTAGAGTCAGTACAAGATTAGGCCCCTTTTATGCATGTTGCTTTTCTACAACACTTGCCCCAAAATCAGCTAAAGCAAATAAATAGAAATTTGACATTGATCACTCATTTGCCTACAGTCCCTTTGTGACACTCCATATGATTTTTCCTATGTAAGAGGTTATTTTCCATACCACTCACATTGACTGCTTCCTTTAGGACAGCTAGAGAAAGGCAACAAGAGAGGTCAGAGTAGTGGCCACTCACAGACATTTGTCATCTAAGGAACTCTCCTATTTCACAGGAGCCAGTGCTGTGAAAAAGAAATCCCAAAACGGCTAGAGAAAAACACAAGGTGACAAAACACCCAGTCCTATCTTACCCCAGCTTAGAAAACTCTTCCAGTTTCTAGAGCAGCCATAAGAGAGCAACTGACTTTTCATGCTGTGCACCCCAGTCACCCCCTCTGAGAATCCCCCTGCATGACATTTACTTTAATAGGTCTAATTATAAAGAAATGCACTTTTCAGTCAGAACTGAAGAACCAGTAGGTTTTCTTCTTTAACATGCCAACCAGCTGTTTTGAAAGGTACTTCTCTAATCTCTTTCCTTCCACATGTTCAAACAGATGAAAGTAATTTTGTGCTCAACTGTCTATAAGTAATTAGACTGGGATGTAAAGAAGTCTTTATGTATCAGTTCAGAAAGAGCTACACTCTTAGCATACAGAATAATTATTAGCAATCTTCTTCATCTGTAAGGTATACCTTATGCATTTTACATGAGCTCCCATTATTAACATAACCTGACTATCAAAGCTCCATTGAAACTGGTGTCTTCTTTTTCATGTAACTGACTGAAATTCCCCAGAAATATAGTAATTTGAAAACAGCAATGCTGATGATTTGTTTCAGCTGTAATTTGTTATTTTTTTCCTCTTCTTTGTTGTTTTCCTAGTAAAGACCTAAACCAGTGGGGCTCCAATATACACAAACAAGTGTTCTGCTTTTGCTACAAGATGGATATTAATATTCAGTGAGGGTCCTAGAATGCTGCCTTTTGTCAGCTTCTTGGGCTAAATTCCCTTAATCTTATTAATTAGGAGGTCACAAAAAGAATACTTTATTGAGAAACAAAATGTGTGTTCTAAAGATAGGTTAAATTAAATCTACGCATTTACTAGGAATGGTGATGGTGGAATACCTCTTTAGATCTGCCTCTGGACTGTGCTTGACATCTCTGTAAATGGGGTAGAGCAATTACTGATAAGTCAGAGGGGCAGAAGCATCTTTTTAACTCTAGCTATTCAAAAGGTTGGAACATATTTCATAAGAAAAATAAGAACTTCAGGACTGAGACTGTACCCAGTATAATGAAAGCTGCAGAAGAAGCATACACCATTCCAGGACTTGCACCCTTACACACAGGTACAGGCAAAACTGATCCAGTTTGGAAGGAATGCAGTGAAAGGCAAGGTACTTCCTTTTCATCCTATATAGCAAACATTTTTTGAAAGCAGATTTCTTCCTCAAACATATCGCTCTCTCCAAAGCTAAATACCATGACCATATCTTTTCAAGACATAATGTCCCAATTTTCTTAGAAATAAAATTCCATTTAGTTTCTCTAGAATCACAAGGCATCCTCAGGAAGTGAAGTCTGACTATTTGTGTTTTTACCACCAAAAATGGAGGAGAGATGGTTATTTGCTGACAGGCAGATCTTAATCATCCAAACAGTAGCAGAGAAGTAAAAACTACTTCTTTCTGCCACTGCCAAAGCAGCAATATTTTGCCCAAGCATACTTCAGAGGGTCTTGACCTAACCTTCAAGAATTACATGTACTACATGCCAGTGTAAGCAACTGAGATGCACTGTGTTTATCCCCAGACCAGGGCATGTTCTGTGAATACAATCAGAAGTGAGAGACTTTTCATTTGTTGTTTTGAGTGACAGAAACTATACTCTACAGATATGTTAGAATGGCAGGTTCCTGCACTGAAGAGCTGATTGTCTAAACAGACCAAGAAGGAGCAAAAAGACCAAAATGAAACTGAAAAGCAAAGTGAAGATATGTCTGTTTCTTATACAACTTGTTACAGCTGTCAGAAGTGGTTCGGGGGATAAAGTCAGGACATTTATCTGTCAAATCCACATCATGATGAAGATATGTCAACGAAATACTGTCATACTGGATCAAAACATTATCCCACTGCAGCGCAGTCCAGGCTGGCCAGACACACACTGCAGAGTAAGAATAGCAATACACCAGATACGAACATCTTAAACATGCTGGGAAAGGCTTAAGAAAAGCCCCGAGGTAGACTTAGCCCACTTCTATATTGGCTTGTGAGGGAGGCAGGAGATGCACAGCCTCGGTAGCCTAAGCTGATGGCAGAACATGTGGCACACTCACTACCAACTCCTAAACCAGATACACACTCTATTCTAGTCAGTCTGTTCCTGACAAACCTAAGATACTTATTTTGTTTGCTAGCAAGATGCATACACCTCTGTTACATACCCAAGCAGAAAATGCAACAGCAGCAGCACAGAGCATGTCTGCAATGGAGACAGCTCTTCACAAGACTGATTTTCAAAATTAGAAGTTGTGCACGGAAACCAAAGGAATTGGAAATATTACCCTATGATGCAGGTGAAAAGGAAGAATTATAGTTACACAGTTTGAATCAACAAGGATAAAGAATGCTCCAGACTTAACTTCCAGATAGATAAAAATTACTACTCACTAGACAGGAAAGGATGTTTTGAGATGAAAATAACATCAGGCATGCATTTTTCCATTAGAAATCAATTAATCTATGTCTGCCCTAGAGTTCAAGTCATGTGATTTCACACATAACACTTAATGCATTCAAGACTGCAACATAAGTATCCCATGGAGGCACAAAAATATGGAAACAGAACACAGCTAGAACTGTGATTATATCACGTGTTCTTGTCCTTCACATTATTCATTTTCTCAGAGACCAAAGGTGTCTATGATACATTACAAATACTCTCTCTCTCTCTGCAAATATCCAAAATAAGGACTTTCATGCTATATATTAGAGATGTTCTTGGATGTTTGAAGCACCTAGGAAATAGTTAATTCCCACTTTCTCTGGAATGTCCTTACTAGATTATTCCTGTCCTCACACAGACTCCTGATCATTACAGAAAGCATAATAGAAAAGATCACAATAGCCAAATATATAAAACCCGCCATATTGATAATAGATCAAAATTAGTCATCACCTTCACCTGAATACAATTTCTTTGCTTTGGTAGGTCATTCCCATTGATTCTAGGAAGAAATGTTGTTCTTTATGTCCCTTATTACTTGACTGCTTTGCTAAAAGGCTGGTTATGGGATGAACACCGAGCTATGCAAAGGTTTTCCATCATTACTTACAATGGTATCACTAGAGATCTGGAAATTTGGTCCCACTATATGTTGTCAAAAAGCAAATAAATATACTGATGCACATTCTCTGGGCAAGGAGAGGTGTCAAAGAGGCCCCCAAGAACCTCTTCACAGGGTCTGCTCTCAGCTGGCTATGCCCTACATACACCTATACTTACAGGAAGAACATGGACAAAAGATTTCTCTTTTATCCTAAAAAAAGTGCTGCCAAAATGAGAGTGAGAAAGGGCCAAAAAAAGGCCAGACTTTGCCAATCACTACTAACAAGGACTGCCTAACATAGCTGTTCAGTCACACTAGAGGGAATCTGGTAAGCCTCTAAAAAAACTTGGCCAATTGCCCTGATAGCAACTTACCACCGTGGAGATCTCGAAGAGTCATTAAGAGCCCCTGAGATAAGATGTGCTGGAAAATGAAGCTGAAAGAAACAAAAAAACCCAAATAAATAAAACTTAACTCCTGCCCCAGTTAAAGAAGACTTCATGGCAGATGATATGAACTTCATTAGTTCTAGTTGCTTTAACATAAAGGTGCTCATTTGCTGTGTGGAATATCCTAGAATGGGCAGAAAAATTACAAAAAACCTCACATATACCAAGACATGCTTCTGGCTCTGTCAGACTGGCTTCTATTTTGGATAGTGCCATGAAGCTCGTTTCACATACTGGGGGTATGCAGAGCTGAGTAAGTTGCTTAGAGTAGGTCAATAAACTGGAAAAGATGGAAACAGTAGGTATGCAGGATAAGTGTAAGCTATAGGGGAAACCTAATTTTTGCCTTGACACATACCTTGGATATTAATTGTTCTATGTAAATAAAACCCTAATAAGTCATGGCTGGTCTCTGAGGATACTTTCCATTATTAAAAAAATTGGGGTTTTTTTAAAGTTAAAATCTTTGCTTATTTTATCTAAGCAATAGAAGACGCTCTGTAGACATTTTCTGCAGATAATAATTTTTCTTAAGATTATTCTTTGCCAGAGAATGAGCAATTTTTCTTCTCTTTTTTTTTTGTTTTGTTCATGTTGTGGTTTTTCCTTGCTTCTATTCCTTTTATATGATATGAATTATACTAAGAATGCACATCATGGGAATACGTCTCTTGTTGGTGAAAAATTGTCAATTTTTTTTTATTCTTTTAACTGAGGGTCTGTGACTGTTTATTTTGTTTTCCCTAAATTCTATGAACACTCACCATGATTTTATGATCTTTCCATTCACTACACTTTAAAATATATAAATAGCATTTAAAACAATGAGCAAGATTCAACAGGAGGCTCTGGCTGTCTGATGCTGCTGTGCATTCCTAAGCACCCCCCGCTTTGTTGGTTCCAAACAAGATCATGAGCTCTGACCCCATCTAGTAAAGCCAAAAGATTTGTTCCCATGTTAAAAAAAATGCTCTTGGAGTAGAGACTTAAGCCTGTGTGTCCCTGTGCCTATGCCCATTGCTCAGAAGCATCCGAACACAGAATTAGATGGACAGTTGTGTCCTTTCAGTTTTAGGTCAGAAAATGATCCATTTTCTGTAAATTACACAAGGAAACAGAGCCAAGTATGTGTTGTCCCTGCTCAACCCCAAGAAGCAAAATAATGCAGAATATATAAAGTGGAAACAAAACTTTCCATTACAGTCCCATTTTCTGACAAGAAAGCTCATCTGTGTGACATAACTAAACTACCTCACCTTTTCAAAGTTCTCAGCTATAATTTTCCCCATCAAGATCACACAAAATAAGATCCTGTACTGCAGCATCTCAAAGAAGGATTTCTGGTGCTCTTTCTGAGGAAGTTAAGGTAGCATGGGAAGTGGGCAGTTCAGGTAGGCTCCTCTCTTCCTTCCATAGGAGAGAGCCAGAGCCAAGAAGAAAAAGTTACGCCATAATGATCTTGCTTCAACCAATCTAGTTGTGGGCGAGCAAGTGAGCCCATTTTTTGTTTCTGTTGAGGAACTTCTCTCAGCTATTGATGAAAATAGCAGAGCTGTGGAAATAAAACAACCAGATACCAGCACTGGTTCTTTGTTCTCAGTAGCACAATAAATACAAGTACCTTAGCTAGTAAATAAGCAGACTGTTGAAGCAATTCTTTTGATCCCTGTGAAAGCTCCATGTTCAGAAAGCGTTAGCTCTTGATTTCTTGATTATGGGTTCCATCTTTTTCCTGAGTTTTAATCAGTGCTGTACTTAATTGTGAGGAACAGTCTGAAAGAAGGTATTGCCAATTCATACTAACCTTCGGAGTTCAAAGGAGGGATATGCTTCCTCCCAGTTGTTTGAACATTTACTCTTCTTGCTTCTTAATGCTTGCTTTGTCTGGGCCATTTTTCCTCTGTAGAATGCAGCCCCTAAAGAATTCAGAGGAGAACAAATTGCAGTGAATAAAAAAACTGGAGCAAACTCATAGTATTTTATCTGTGTTGAATTCTTTGCTGTCCACTGTGTTCTGTCTGTGTCACCTGAAATATTGTTTCTCCCTAGAAAAAAAAATATTCAACACACTTTTTAAGCAGCTTGGTTTTATTGGGAAAGGTGATGATGAGTTTAGTGGTAATATGAGTCCAACTGAGTGCTTTCATGTGTCATGTCTCATCCAGATCTCCGGTTTCTTTTTTTCCTCTGAGAATGTATTTACAAGGAATGTGCCTTTCACATCTTCATTTGTGCACAATACAAAAAACACCTCATTATTTGATAAGTTGGCAAATATCTGTGCCCAGGACTGAAAAACAGACTTCTTGTTGGAAAAAGGTGTTTCTGGCAAAATTGCACAGTGAATGAGTAAAGATAAGTGCTAACAGTCTCCCTGTTTTTACTTACCCACATCTCCCTAGAGCAGTTCTCTTTGATAATTACTGCTACAATGCACCATGACCCCATCCAGCTCTGCAGGACATCAAGGTTTTGTCTCACTGTTAAGAAACTTCACTTGCATGCATCCCATTCAACTTCGGTCACCCAATAGAAATCTCTACCCTGGGAGCTCCTCACAGTAGAACTCCCTCTTGTGAAAAGGATACTGTCATCTTCAAGTTGCATCAAAATTTACAAGGGCCGAAACATTTTCTAGGAGTACATCGTTCTCTCCATTTTCCATGGAGAGGATTTCAGTGCACTAAGCTATCTTAAGCACTTCAGTTTTCTATCTAAAATTACAGATGGCATAAAATCTACCCAAATTACAACCTGGAAAACTGAGAGAAGATGCAAAGTACCACCTGTGCTGGCAGGTGGATGAGGAGCACCAAAAAGTGGACATTAAAAAACATTAGAAAGGCAAAATTCACTTTGGTACTTTATGTGCAAGCTGAGGATATAAGCCATTTCTCTTTGATCTCTCGTCCTACCACAGGCTGGTTCTGAAAACCTTAGTTGTCTTGTTCTTTGTTCCTCACTTGTAAAATGAGGAAAAAAATCCTCTCTTCCCTGAGAGTAAGTACATTACAGACCACAATATGGAATACACAGAAATCCTATGCCAAGAGTTTCAAATAGGAAGAGGTAAGATTTCCTTAAAATAAATGGCTAAAATAGAACTATAGCTCTGCAAAACTGGATTACTGCAGTATTTCAGGAGTACATGAATCTTCTAAAAGCAATAAAGGACAAATTACACCTTCAACAGCACCCACTTCTCAAAGAGGGTACCTGCAGCATCATACTGTAATCAGAGCTCAACACAGAGACATGAGCTGTCCCAGGGTGTATATAAACCAATGTATATTACATGTCATGGACATTGTATAGTAAAAAAAAACCCAGAAGTGGGGGATGGTAAAATGAGAGGAAAGTTCCATCTTCATATTTATTTTGATTCATAAATATTCATTCCCCCTATGACCCTCTCATGTCCTGGCAGAGAACTGTGCTGTTTTTCATTTTACCATTAAAGAATGTCACATCATAAACAACCAGTTCCAGCAGACATGCATAAAATCTCACACTCAGCCAAGCCCATAACTTTCCATGAATAATCAAATGCTCTATATATTAATTTTTAAGCTGATAATTATGCATTATTTGATCAGCTTGTATGTTCATACTAGACCTGATCAGCAAACACTGCAGTGTTTACTCATTTTTCTTCCATTGGCTGGCTGGCTATCTAGCTACCTTTCTTGCATTTATGTTGTTCCCTACTGTGACAGTATCTAAGTAATTTCTATGTATTTAAAAACAAAAACAATATTGTATTTCTTAATTTCTTTTTTTCCTTCCTTTCTTTTCCCAGCTTGATTACTTTATAGGTTGGTCAATATGATACTCATTTTGCCTTGAGAACAAACAAGTTTTTTACAATAAGGAACTGTGAAATTTGAAAACCAAGGCTAAAAAAAGTCTGACTTCTGCATTTGTCCCTGAAAAAGCAGTAACCACCTCTGTCCTCTCAGTAAGGACTGGAGGTTCTGAAGTGTTACTGCTCCATCTCTTGAGGACACGCTGCCCAGGAGCTTCCTGTGCTAACTAAATTCTTGCTGGCTCCATGAATCTTATCTGCCATGAGAGTTCTTGATTATCTCTTGGAAAGAGAAAGGATCTCCAGTCATTCTGGACATTTCACCATAGATACTTTAGCTTGCTCTACATTTAATAACAGCAGATAATTCTGAGGCACCAGATTATAGTACTGTGTTAGAACCAGCTCTGGTGTGTACATGTATGGAGGGAGGAAGGGATGGGTCAAACTTCATGGAGATGGGGTAACGTCCTATCCTACATGCCAGTCCCTGCAGCCTCATGAACAGCCCCAGTTTGACTGGCAGCTGCCAGTCAAAAAGCCTGGGAATACTTCAACATACCACACCTCCTGGAGCCCCTAACCCAGCCTTGGATTGGTTGGACAGTGGGAACACTGCCCTTCACCCCTTCCCCAGAGCCCCAGAAAGGCCAGTGGGCCAGATGTTCCACCTGCGGGAAGGTGGCCACAAGGACTAGAGCAGTTAAAATCAAAGGCATGTACTCTCCACGTTGTCGCGGCCCTGCCATCTGGACATCTGAGAGCTGGTGTTCCACAAGGTTCCAATGGTAGCTATATCTGCCTCTCACTCTTTCTCCTTCTCTCTCCTTGCTCCCTCTCCTTCTCTTTCTTCATTCCCCTCTTGATGTGTTGGGTAGCTTGAAGCTGAAGGGGTTGGGTTTTGATTAAGTGGTGTGGATTGGTGTATGCTGGGTTGATACTTTGGTGGAATGCTTTGTCTGGATTGTATGATACCCTATTGAATCATTTGCCAAGTCCTTTTATCGGTAAAAGTACCTCTTGAGAAAAAGTTTGTGGCTTCTTCTGTTTACGTTATCTAAAGGTGTTAAAGAACCATATACATATATTTTAAAGTAAAACTCTGACTAAGCCTATGAGCTAGTGGCTCTGGGGCTGAGACGTTACAATAATAATTTCGTAAGCAAAAGGAGCAAGGGCATTGGGGTTCCTTAACCCCCTGAATCTTGTTCTCCCAATAGCATTCTGCAACTCCTAAAAGATCCAGAGACTTCACATAGCTTAGCTCTCTGAAGGTAGAGGCATTTAATACAGGAAGAATATTGTGTGGGAGGTACAGTCCCCAAGCACCTCTTCCAGGATTGCTTTAGCATAACTTTAATTAGTTGCCCTTGGTTGAAAACACACACAAAATAAAAGTGGGTTCATCACTCAGCACTATTTTCTGACTCACCGAAGTGCTGTTGCTGAACTCATCTTCTGGCTTTCACTACACACAAACATAAGGGAGAAAAAGAAGTGTTGCCCTGTTCCCATGATAGTGACAGTCTAAAACCAAGCCATAACATCCATTTAGTGCCTCTTTAGAAGAGCTAAATGGATTTTGTAAATTCCATTGGTAAATTAGTGCCAGTTATACACATAAATCTTGCTATTAAAATGATTTACCTCAACTGTAGCATTATTAATGTTCAGTAAATTAGGTCCATAAAATGACATTTGCCATGCCATTAACTGAAGATAATCCACAAAGCTCATTTCTAACCCCCTTTATATTTTTTATAATGTCCTTCATAAACACTACTGTAGCTCTCTGAGGTGCATACAGTCATCAGAATATTGATAGCTCTGACACAGCATACACTTCAGATCAATTACTGAATCGGGAGACTAATTTAGGCAATCTTTACTTGTGGTCAGAAACAGATTCATTATTAATGAGTGCAAACAAAGCTGTATCATTGTTCTTCAATTCAAAACACATGTTCCCTGGAACATTAGATATCTTCAGACTTTCTTTAGTCGAAGTAAGTTATAGCCTGGGAAAAATTTGGTGATTTCAGAAACTAGCTGAACAAGGATCTCATGAATGAAAATAAAGAAAAGAAAATTATTCTAAAAGTCTTTATGGGTGGGCCAAAAAACAGTTCTCACAAAGCTCATTAATGTTTTTCATGTTTATATACATATTAAGCATTTCCATTAAAGCCCTGAGGTGGCTGAAGTCCATTCACAACACTTATAATTTCATTTGAAGAGGAAAGATCTTAGAAGATATAATTAATTTGTCTGATCTCTCAATTGCTTGATTTTACTAATACAAAAAAATTCAAGCCTAACACAAGCATTATCATTTTATGAGATTCTAAGCATCCTCTGCTCTCATTGATGACATGAGGATGATGTCATTGGACCATGTCTCTCTTGATGGATTTGCTCAGCACATGATTCATAGGTGACTTCACTGCATTGGGACAGAAGAGTTCGCATCTGCCTAAAAAGAAAATGAGCTACATGGAGAAGTATCCAGTCTACCTCATTCCATAAAATAATAGTTTCAATTACAAAAATAAAAATATCCAACTTTCTTAGGTCATTAGTGCGAATTTATAGCAAAATGACAAATTAATTTTATAGTGTCTGTTCTGTGACAACAAAAAGGATACAAGCAGTCTGCCCAGGGAGTTTTGCTTGTGGCTACCTTTACTTGAAGCTACCTCAAGACAGAATCAATGTCAGCAAGATCATGCTCCAGCAGTTTAGGAACTTAATGCCCTTCAGCTGCTGTAAAATGCATTATTTGTCTACATTTGCATTCCTCTTCTGCTTCAGCACAAAATACAAGTATTTGGCTTGAAGAACCCACATGAGTGTTCTAGCTGTTCAAGCATGACTCAAGGACCTTTGATTGCACTCTATTAACGCACTGGTCTCTGTTGGACCTCCTGTAGAAGGATACTCCTATAGAAGAGTATCCATTCCTCAACTGTGCATTGCCAAGTTTCTGCACCCATTCATGCTAAAAGAGAAAATTAGCAAAGTCTCACATTTACTTTTCCTCAATCACTCTTAAACAGGAGGATCCAAACATCGGAAAGCATTGTAATGACAGCTTTATTGCTTACCTTATTATCACTACCCCAAAAGAACAAGATCAGCTTGATCATACTTAAATTCATTACATCTACAAGACAGAGTTAATCCTCTCCCCAAACCAGATCAATCTTTTTACTGCGTTCCAACCATTCTCAAACAGCACAAGCATGAAATGGTTAAAGAGAATTTCTGTAGTGAACACCAGGAGCTGTCAAAAAATCTTAAAGGGTATTGCCATACCAGTCAAAGTACAGATATGAGGATGAGCATGGGACACTGCTTCTCCTACACCAGAGGCACCATCAATCTTGAGAAATATAAAACAAAGAAGTTACAAAATATCCAGAATTTCTTTTAATATTCAGGGTATGGAAGATGCCAGCTTCATCCTACTGAGTTCAAGTTCCCATTACTGACTGCTACCCACCATGGACACTCACTCTCAAGTGGAAGGGCTTCATGTTGCTAACACCTAATTGCTGAACATCTCCCTTCATTTAGTGAAGATAACTTAAGCTTGTAGTCCCTCATGAAATGTGTCTAATGTCCATCTGCTTACATACATAAATCATAAAACATCAAGTCAGGCAGAGCATTTTTAGGACACAAAATTAATAGAACATGAAAGTCATGCTTCCCACAACAGAAGTCCAGCTTGAACTCTAATTAATAGTCTATGCTGCCCCTGACACTTCTTGCTTTCTGTATGTGGCAGCATACTTCATGTGATGTACAAGTTTTCTGGAGCCAAATCTTAATGAGTATAAAATGCTTTGTGGCTTTTGTTACCTTTTCTTCATTAGTTATTTGTAACAAAACACTAAAATTTATTGGGCAAGACTAACTAATTGAAGGAATAAATAAGAAAAAACCCAGTATATTCCTTTGTGTACAAAGTATACCAAAGGGTTGTTTGAATTTTTATTTTGAAAACAGAATGAAATTTTCAAAACATTTTTGTGGTAGGAGAGCTTAGAAGACAAAAGGTATTATTAGGAGTTTCCATATATGCAAATCCCCCTGAAACAGAGTATAAAGATTCCTTGAAAAATGTGAAATACTTCAACTTTACTGAAAAAATAACAAATGGCCCTATAATCTAACCTTTAAGCTTTTAAAGGTTATAAGAGAAAAAAATAAAACAAAAACAGAAAAACACACAGATCTTTATTGGTATAAATCTCAGCCAGCTCTTGTAAAACTTTTAAAATCTCCCAGTCAGCCTTTAGAGGAGGGCAATACCTAACTCCACGAAAGTGCTACTAAAGGTTGGCTTTACTCCCTGAAAACAACTGGGTTACTTGTGGACCTCAGTAGTGAGACATAATTATAAAACTGAAGTTTTATTAACCCATTATTGAAACACCAGCCATGCAAAAGACATTATAGAATACATAACGAATATCAGAGTTTTGATTCTTTAAGTGTTGCATATACAATGTTACTATATTGCCATTTCTCTAAGCTGTTGTAAAATCATTATTATATATACTCCAGTCAAAGAATTTAATAGCATGACTATTATCATCATCACTCTGAATTATCATATGTAAAATGGACAGCCATTTGCATCTCCTATTGTGCCTTACCCTACTGTTTGCATATCCTGTGATATTTGAATGTTTTAAGTAAGACATATGTAGCCTTACTCTGCTAGCACTTACATCAGTATGAGCTCAGTGAAGCCAGCTGTGTGGCAGCAGCTGCAATGCTTGGTTCAGTTTCTCCTCCTATCACAGAACAAAAGAAGTACAAGCTTTTTTTTTTTAAAGCCTACATTTTCACTCGTTCTTGTATTGATAATCTCGAGGCAGATTTAGTATCTCACTTGTAGAGTTCAGCTCAGATATGTAAAGGTAACCCTGAAGCAAGTTTTGTATCACTAATATTCTTCACATATTATTTTGCTGATCCCAAGAGAGAATCTATAATAATAGGAAGGGAATCTGAAAGAGTTAAACTGAAAAAGAAATATACTGTACCTGTGGTTTTGAGAATGAAAAACAGCTTTAGAAGTGTTTAGCCTTTGGCCAGTACAAAACCTATCACCCTGAGCAACCTTTTACAGGATAAGATGCATAAAGGTGAATCAGAGGAGCAATTAGAGCTGTTTGTATTTAGAGTTGCATCAACTCAATGCAATCCATTTTTTATCATTCTTTTCATTAACCAGATGCAAAGGTGCATATGAACAATTTTACACCCCAAAAAATGTTGAAATTCTGGGTTTAGTGGATGGCAGGAAGAGGAGACATTTCAGCTAAACTGAAACAAACAGAACTTAGGCCAAAGCACCATCCATGCAGTGCAATATGTATGTTGGGGACGTTATGAAGAAACAGGCTGCTCACCCTTTCCTTGTGGAGGTCAGCCTGGACATACAAAACACACACAAGCAGGGAAGGTCCACTCAGAGCCAAAGCTCATCATCTAGGCACTCTGCCAAAGGAGACAGTCACACAGGGTAACAGTGGTGAGATGAGTAACCTCTGGAGATCACTTTTCCCCCATTAAGTTTAGTAGGAGCCCATATAATTAGCTTGGCATAGATACTTTAACTTTAGACAGTTAACACTGAATGAGATTAATCCAAACCAAAAGTAAGTTACCTCTTAATGGGTGGAAATCATAACTTTAAAAGTCACGATGCCAGAGGCAACCCAAGGAGGCTGACAATGGGCTGCTGCCTATGAAGATCAGTGTGTTTCCATAAAGCACTAAATAAACATGAAGAAATGGAAGAAGAGGCATTCCTTAAAAGGCCAAGAAGTACAAAAAGTAAACTCATGGTTTTAAAAAAGAAAAAAAAACAAACAACCTAACAAAAACCAAAACAAAACAAAAATAGAAACAACAACAAAAAACCCAAACAAATCAAAACAAACCAAAAAACAACTAAGACCAGAAAACAAAGCAGGCTGTTTCCAAAAGTAAACTTGAATCACCAAATGTGTTTAATGTAAAGAACCCAGCATGTGGCTACATCAGAAATATACATTAAGGAAAAAAATCTTGTGTCTGGAATAAATTTCCAAACCATTTTGTTTCCTTTTAATAAGAGAGCATTCAATATAGAAGGGGGGGAACAGGGTATATGACTCTGACACCACAGCCCTGTCTTTTCTCAATTGTGCAAAAAAAAGATTTAAGGGGCTGAAAACATTTAAGAGAGTAGTCCTAGCAGGGGAAATTACCTGGATTCCCTTTGAAGGCCTGTAGCTTTCACTCATCACAGAGGGTGCTTGTGGTGAAGACACTCCTGGCAGTCACAAGAGATAAGTGGTTTACAAGTAAAGATGGATACAAAATCTAGAACTAAACCATGAAACTGTTCTTGAGAAAGCAGAGAAAAATCACTGCAGGTTTCATGTAAGTGCCAATGAATGGCATCTGGGTATCCCTGTACCTTTGGAAATAACACTGTTATACCGTTTTCTCCAAGTCAGGAAAATTACCAGAGTAAATGCCACAATCCCTATATATCTTTGACAGGAAAAGTTAGTTGCTTCTTCCTGCAGGCTATACAGCAGCCAAAGTCAACAATTTCCAAACAACTCAAAGAACAATCATCAACAGGAAGAGAGAAATATCTTATCTGGAGACCACCTATAAAATACAGAATATGTCTTCTGCTAATCTAGTTTACCTGTAATGTAATGTACTATGCATTTTATGCAGCATTCTTTTGTTCCTCACAACCCATAATTTGTCATTCTTTGTGCTGGTTTCCTATGCACTGAGGATTATTTCTCTGTGTGATAACTTAGACTTTCTTTCAAGACAAATTTCTGCTAGAAATACCAGAGAATTGCACATAACTGCTTGATTTGCTTGTCATTGAACCAATTTTTGTGTAAGGTAAAAAAATCTGCTCTCTGGCCTATGCATTTCAACAGCTTTGCCAAAAACATTAGTGTAGGGGTTCCCAAATAACATAAAAGTAAGTTGGATAGTGACATGCTATTAGCAGCAATGTATACTATGAGCTGACTGGAAATACACTTCTGATCTATTCAGGTCAAATTGAAATATACTACTGCAAACTTTAAAAGCTCTATTTTTCATCAAAATTCCTGGGAAAATAATAAAAAATGAAACCTTATTATTTGTTAGCCTACAAGTGTACCACAAGCCATACTTTTACGTATTGGTATTTTACCTGAAATTTTAGGGAAGTTATTGGTATTTTACCTGAAATTTTAGGGAAGTAGGGGATTTAGCAGCTAGCCTTAACCGTTAAATATCAAATTGGTCATGCAGAATTAAAAATTAAAACAAACATTTGTATATTTGTTTCCGCAACATTTCTCTTAAATTATACACTCTGCTGTATACTGCAGTATAACAACATTTATGTGTGCTTCCAAGACAATTGCTTGGCTTCCTTGGGAGTATATAAGCACATTTGCTGAAAGTTTGAGTTTCTAGTTTTCACTGTAAAAGATAGAATTGTAATCAAGCTGTAAAAAGAGACGATACGGAAACACATGGCTTCTTAATCCTAAAAGCCTGACCTTAAAATCACTGCTGTTTTGAAAAAAAAAGGGACACTAAGATAGTACAGTACGTACAGCCATGTACACTGTCTTTGGTGTGAAATAAGAGCAGAAGGCAACAACTCTCATCAAGCATGCAACTAACCAGGCTTTTCAGAAATCAACTGCAATGAGCCAGGCTGC
>WEIV01002512.1:211764-272629 GCA_013390005.1 Calyptomena viridis
TCCTATTACATTATTACCTGAAAATATTCCAGTAGATTCTTACAGCATACCAGTTGCACTAGAGAAATAAAAAATAATGACTCTAACACCATAGATTGGGAACTGGAGGAAGCATAACTCATACTATTCAGATAAACCCTATTTTAGATAACAGANAACATTTGGGGTTTTACACGATTTATTGTAAATAATCTCTCCTATAATGTTCACAGCACAATAATTCACAACCCTGAGGCAAGAGAGTTCTGCAGAAATGACATTATATGGAAGATAACTTTTCAGAATTTACCATTTGCACATCATGTTCAGAATCTATAACACATGTAAAGAGGTCAAATCCTCATTTTTCAAATATTTTTTTCCATCATTTTGTGGTATTTTATTAAAAATAGTTACAGCCAGTCTAATAGCTTGAGTGATATCTCAATATGTTACTATATCGCACAGAGGTATAAATTGGAAGTGGGGAAACAAGTCAGGTTCTTGAATATAAGATGCACTGAGGGCTGTGTACCAAGAACAGGCTTCTCGTGTCTAACAACAGATGAGACAAAAGGAAAGGCTAACATTAAGAAAAAGTATATGCCACTAAAATTACTTTGTTAAAATGACATATTCTCTTATAAAAGAAAAATTAGTTTGCATTTACTAATCCGTAAGTCAAATCTGGAGTCAGCAATTTTCCCTTGTTTTCACCTGTTGTTTTTCACTGTTCCCTTTGAAGGTAAAATTATGATAAATCATTGTTATTAATATTTCTAATATCAAAAAGAACACTCTGTACAGTTGAATAATTGGAGTTAGAATCTGAACAGTTGGGTCCTGTTCCCAAGTTTATGACCAGTTCAGAGTATAAAGTGGAATATATACACTTCATTAAAAGACTTCTTGTTCTTTTTCCAACTCTTTCCACCCAAAACCCTATGTCTGGAATTTAAAAAAGCTGTTAAAGAAACTTAGATTCCTGAGCGCACATCCATTATAACTAGTCAGTAACAACTGTAATAAGATGCCCATTCTCTTTAAGGGGAGAAGGGTCTCTGTGAGAGGTGACCCACTCTTAAAGGGTAACAAATGTAACCCTTTAAGGGTCTTGTAGCTCTGGGGGAAAGGAACACCTGGGAGATAAATGAGTCAGATACTGGAACAGACCCTATGGTCCTCAAGAATGGCTACTGCTTGGGAAGAAAGCCCCAGAATAGAACAGTCCCTTTGAGACCCTATGATTTCTGTAGTCTGATGACAGAGATTTTGGCAAGACTCAGCTTTCTCTCACTTGCTCCATGTTTTATAACTTTCCGTCATCCTATGAGAGATGCTGCAAGGGAAGTATCTCTAGTTTCACTTCATTCTGTAGGGAAGTTCCAAGCTTCCCAGGAGCAATTCGAGTATCTTGGTTTAAAGTGACAAATATCCTGACCCAGGGCTCCCTGAAAGAGGAGACAAGGACACTGAACCAGCACATCCCCATTAAGAAAGGCTCAACACATCTGTGCCACAAAGTGTGGTTTGCCTGGATCAGTGCAGCACCCTTGAGGAGATGTGGAACTGCAGAGGAGAACAAAGCTGTGCTTGGGGAAATAATGAACTCGGAGTGGTCTGGCTGCAGTGATTTATACTCAGAAGTCCTCGGACGAGAGCTCAAATAATCATCAGAGGCAAAGACCAGTGTTATCAAATGATAGCTGTTCATGATGATCAACATCCTGATCAACATTAACTTACCACCATTGTTGAGTGTGACTGTAAAATGAGAAATCTTCAGCTTTCTTTCAAATGAAAAGTCTTCACAGAGTCTTTTTTATCTGCTAGCTAATGAGACCAATTTCATCTCTAGGATGACGCTTTGTCTGTTCAAGTCTTTCCTCAAAAGTAGTTTCCCTTTATGTCCACCTATGGAAGATAATTGTATTTTCCCTGAGGTTTTAATTTTATATGTCATTTAATTCATACCCTGACTTTGCACTGAGTACCAACATGTCTCTTTGTTCTCTAAGAAAACATTTCTTTTACCTATCAAGGTAACCAGTGCTACAGGTTAGGTCTCTCAGTGGACTAGGGTTCCTAGAGTCATTTTGATAATGTTTAGGAAGTTCAGGGATAGCAATGAAATTAAACTTCAATTATGCTTTCTTTAAAACTGGGAAAGAGCTATCATCCAAAACACAAGAACCTGCAATTTTCAGTATAACACAGGAGAAGGAATTCTTGCCTACTACCAGTATAATACATATGTGAGATCTGGAGCTCTAAGTGTTGCATTAAAATCCATATTTCATATAAACAAATAGCTTAGTTTGCAGAAGCATTGAAATACTAGACTTATGGTACTTCCACTTCTTACAATCGGGAACCTAATTCCCAAGGGGAAAAAAAAATAAAAACCTTTCAAAGAAGATCCTGCCTGTATCTTGTCCATGGGATTTGACTGGCTTGGTGTTTTCATGATAGATGCTCTGCAGAACATGAACTGTTGTTCTCTTTAATGAGACACAAAATTATTAAAAAGAACCTTCAAAAACTGAGCAAATTGTAAGCCCCTTGGTACTGAACATGCAGGATAATGCTCTGCAATATGTGAGTTTGAAGGGCTCTCTTCCCCCCAAGGGATTAAGCCTAACCCCTAATGATGGCATTCAAGAGTGTCAACACTGATTATTCAAATTCTGATCATCTCAGCCTATGAGACAGGGAAGGTTTGGGGAACTGCTGGAGAAAAGAAAACACCAAGGAAAGGTGTTAGGAGGTTGACAAGAGAGCAACACAGACAACAAATAGTGCTTCACAAATCTAAATTGTGAGCACATGATAAATCCCAAAAAAGGTGCCTAAATAATCAGGATGACTCTTTAGTTGGTTCCTGTAAGAAGTCATTTGCTATGTTTCATCTTTATATGTAATTTTCCGGTGACATCAGTAAGAAATCCTCTTTGGATTGAAGTGGGTCAAAGTACCGAATATAGCTCCCTTCCCACAGGCCATAATTAGAAATGGAAAATAGCTGCCTTCTGATTGAGTCTGACCACTCTGAGCTGCAGTGAATGACCAGGCATCATTGTCCCAGCTGCTGAAGAGGTCACTTACAGACAGAGAGCTAGGTACAGGTACAGAAGGTTAAAGCAAGGATCCAAAACCTGAAAAAAATATCACCGCTAAAAATAATGCAGGCTTTGGGTGACATGCAGCAGGAGATGAACAGATGGAGCCTGTGTGTATTTCCAGTGCTGTGTTTTGAACTTTTAGCTCAAAAGGCCTAGGGGTAAAATAAACACTTAATAAATATGAAGTTTTCAAATATTTATTGCTTTGAAAGAAACTGCTCCTAAATAAAAGGAAGAGTTGACACCAGTCAAAATAATCCCAGAGAAACATCTTTGTCCAATCCTCAGGAAACCTTTTCACTTTTCTTACCCCGCTCTCCCTCCTTTCCTTGTCATTGCTTATTTGTTTGCATATCGATGCTCATTTATTGTCAGCACTTAATAATTCGTCTCAAATTACCAAGGCTCTATCATTACAAAACTTGCAACATCCCTCAGCAGATCAGCTGTGCAGGCTCAGATGAATAACACAGTAAACAAACACCACATATAGTTGGCAATTTTTGTCTAGATTGTCTTGGCACTTCAGGTGAAATGCATCTTGCATGACTGTAGCATAAGGATAGGGTGAAAACCTAAAGGTCAGATTTTTGAATCTCAGTTCTGAGCACCACCAAATGCCTGTGTGCAAAAGAGATTGACTTTTGCTTTCATCAGCCACTGCAGTGACAGTTCCAAATCTTCCAAGGAGTGATCAACACTGATCCTTAAAGACAGCAGAAGATTAATGAGAGCTCGACCTCTCTGAATGTCAGGCACAAAGAGTTCATTGTCACTGGACTCTCTTGTCAAATACAAACTTACAATGTGCTCCTGATATTATTTAGAACAGAGTATTAGTGATCAGTAGGCTAGATCTAAATATATTCAGCATTATTACCAGCTGTGCAACATTAATCAGCCTAACAATATTGATGAAACCTGGGGTGTGACTTGAGGCATACTGCTGCAGAGAAAAGCCATGTATAAGCCAAATTTATCCATGCTCTGGAATAGCCAGTCAGAAGGGTGACTCAAAGGCACAACTGCATCACGGGTCAGCCTGACAAGGCTGCCCTTAATCCTGTCAGTACTGGCACCTGTAGAGTACAGGAGGGTCTGAGGTGTACAGGACCTTTCTACTGCTTCTCTGACCTTGCTACAGACAGAATGAGAGAGAATCCACTGCTCCCCATTTGATCAGGAGAGACCAGAACAGGGTCTGACAACTCAGATATTAACAAGATCTGATGGAAGAGCAGTATAGGTATATCCCACACCAGCTTGAGATTCAGCTCAAATGCTAAAAACACAGTGCAAGACATTGATCAAAACGCAAATGTTGCCCATGAAAAAATTACTGATTTAAATCCAAAATGTTGTAGGCATGTTGACTCTGCATTAACATTGTGATTCTGATGTCATTAAAAAGAATTACATTCAGCAGCCCTCCCCAATCTTTAATTATCACAATCATTGAAGAAAAGCACATAACACCACATCCCATAGTACTTAATGGGAAAATAACATATTGTCACTGTACTTACAGCAGTCTACTTCAATTTCATAACATTTTTAAATCAGCAAGGAGGAAGAACATAAAAAGAACTGAATGATGCTGTCAGACTTAAATAGATGCTTGCTGTTAGATTTGTAAGAGTGGTAAACCTGAACACAGTGCAGATTGCTTCTTTATAAATGCGTATACCAATAACGCTGAAGAATGTGTTGTAGAAAGAATACTTAGACTGGTCAGATTTTTATTCCTTGATTAAAAAAAAATAATGATCTTTACACTACAATTTTCATAGTGGCAAAACCACACTCATGCTGTGTCTTTGTGGATCTAAGTAAAACAGGCTTGACCCCTGAAGTCACTTTTTAATAATTAACTCTCACTAAGTTCATTAAACACTAATTGAAGCTACAGAAGAAAAAATTGTGAAGTACATGCAGACAGACAGAAACACCAAATGTGATTAAAGATACTGACTGTGGTATATATGTGCAATACAGTACACACATATAGATTTCAAACTCAATTCCATAGAGATTTTCACTGTTTTATCCCATGATAGATTCTACCATGTTCAGTGCTCCTAAATAAAGAGTTGCAAGCTAAATGACATGGACATCCTAACCAACAATCTTTGGAAAGATCTAGAGAAGTAGACTCCAAACTATACAAGATGCAGCCCCTGAAACATCTTTCAGAGCTTCAAAATGAAATAAACAACAAATAAAGAGAAACAACAGTCTTGAGTGTCCAGGTTTTCAAACTGAGTATCATTTGTAGATTTATATAAAGACATTAATTCAAATATATATTTGACAGTTTTCAGTGTTCAAAGACGAGTTACTGAAAGTTCGTTTTATTCACCTAAAAGTCAAAAATTAACTGTTTGTATTAATCGATAAAAAGAGCATTTCATTACAGCTAGATCAAATAATATGGACTGAGATAATATAACAGCTCACTGCTTTCCAGCCTGGTACTGCTCAGAACCCAGAACATTTCAAGTGTGCATTCTGACTCCAACAAAGGTACCACACTTGGTCTTCCTAGTCAATATGCTCATGGACTTCTCCCACCCACCCTCAAAACATGGAAACTGCTTTTGGAACTGATTCCTTGAGTGGCACAATGCTCAGACAGGATTTCCTCAGACAGAAAAGAAAGGACTGAGAGTCTGAGTCTGAGTCTCAGGAGACCAAATCCTGCCATAGCCTACTGCATGATTTAGGGCAAACTCAAATCCCCTGTCGCAGCTCTAATGTTAGCAGTAATGAGTGTTTCTGCTATGCTAGAATGTGAAGGCTTCAAATCTGAGCTTCTTGAGCCCAGGTGTTTCCTACCCAGTGAGACGTTTGCAGCAGAGATGGGTTCAGAGCCTCACTACTCAGGCTTGGCATGAGTCCAGTGAATCTAAGGAAGTTGAGGATCTAGCCAGTATTTGGTAGGCAATGGCTTACAGAATGAGGTTTCAGTTTCAGTAGGCTCCTCTAAAGATTAATGTAACACAAACAACTTAGAATAACAGAATGAAGAAAGCCTGTGGTATTCTAACCTTTTGAAAAATTCACATCAATTTCAATGGACTTCAGCTCTGCTCTTTGATCCTTCTTCCACACGCTCATCCTTGTTACTTTTCAGCATTCTAATTCTAGGGATATTTTAGGGAAAAAAAAAGGCAAGGAGAAATTAATGGAGCTGAGAAAAAAAAATAGAGAAAAGTAAGAAACCAAGTCTGTTGTGACAGTCCCAAAGTTTTTGTAGTCTATGTCAGAAGTTTTAAGTGCTTTAGAGATCCCTAGTCTGGGAACATATGCCTCTTGCACCTCAAAACAAATACAGGGGCAAGACCTGAATTTGTATCAGCTCTTGCTCTCACACTGTTTTCAGGTTGAAGAAGTGATGGGTATACATACTAGTTATAAGCACAGCCCACACTGGAAAGTGAGTTTAGCTTTCTCTAGAGGCTGCCTTCATATGCACAGCAACTCTGTGTACTTAAAAATACACTCCCCTAATTAAGAAAGTATAGATGGTGAAATAATTATGGTGCCAGCCTTCAGTGACAAGGAGCCACCGAGTGAATGCTTTACCAAAAACTTAAGTCACTTTGAAAAACACCTGAAAGACAAAGGGTCATCAGTCATAGCCAGCATGGCTTCATGAGAGGAAAGTCCTGCTTATCAAACCTGATTTCCTTTTACGACAAAGTAACCCACCTAGTTGATCAAGGGAAGCCAGTTGATGCGATATTTTTGGAGCTGAGTAAAGCTTTCAATACTATCTCTCACAGTATCCTTCTGGACAAAATGTCCAGATAAACACATCCTGTGCTGGGTGAGCAATTGGCTCACAGGTCAAGCCAGAGGGTATGGGTGACTGGAGACCTGTCACTAATGGGGCTCTGCAGGACTCCATCTTAGGCCCTGTGCTCTTCAACGTCTTCATAAACTATTTGGACACAAGACTGGAAGAGGTGCTGAGCAAGTTTGCAGATGATCCAAAACTGGGAGCAGCTGTTGACTGCCTCAAGGGCAGGGAGGTCCTGCAGAGAGACCTTGACAAATTAGAGGTCTGGACAAACACCAACGAAGTTCAACAAGGGAAAGTGCTGCATTCTGCATCTGGGATGGGGAAACAGACTGGATGTACAAACAGACTGGGGAATGAGATGCTGGAAAGCAGTGCAGTGGAAAGGGATCTGGGGCACCTGGTCAATGTCAAGTTGAATATGAGTCAGCAGTGCCCTGGCAGCCAGGAGGGCCAACTGTCCTGGGAGGCACTGAGGCCCCATTGAGGCAGGAGATTGTCCTGCTCTGATCTGCACTGGTGCCGCCTCACCTTGAATATCATCACAGTATTTAGCACCACATTATAAACAAGATATTCAGCTATCAGAAAGCATCCAAAGGAGGGCAATGAAGATGGTGAAGGCCCTTGAGGGGAAGCCGTATGAGGAGCAGCTGAGGGCAGTTGGTCTGTTCAGCCTGAAGAAGAGGAGACTCATTGCAGTTACAACTTCCTTGTGAGAGGAAGCAGAGGGGCAGACACTGATGTCTTCTCTTTGGTGACCAGTGATAGGACCCAAGGGAATGGCCTGAAGTTGTGTCAGGGAAGGTCTAGGTTGCATATTAGAAACAGGTTCTTCATCAGAGAGTGGTTGGGTACTGGAACAGGCTTCTCAGGGAAGTGGTCACACCAACAAGCCTGACAAAGTTCAAGAAGCGTTTGGATAGTACTCTCGGACACATGGTGTGACCCTTGGGGATGGTCCTGTGCAGGGCTAAAGGTTGGACTCGATGATCCTTGTGGGTGCCTTTCAACTCAGCGTATTCTGTGATTCTGCAATACCTATGCAGATTGCTAGGTAACCCCCACACCACTTCCACTAGAGCAAACTATACTGTCAACCTCTACATTTTCCCCAGCAGCCAAACAGCACAAATGTGGCAGCTCTGCTGAAGCAGGAGGGTAGTTCTCTTGCAACAAAGAGGTGTGGCACTGTGTTAGTGTTCACACTCCTCCCACTGCCCCTGGGAATGCACTCGGAAATCCCAGAAAGTCTTGTATGCAAGGGAGTGGCAAATGCTTTCCTCCTGACCCACTACAGCTAGAGACAAGTTAAGGAAGGTCCAAAAGGACAATGAAGGACAGGCAATGTATAGTCAAGGTTCCCCTCAAGGTTCAGTACATTATGCACTATTCTGCAGTAAGGAGAATGTAGAATTACTATTGGAAACATAACTGGATTGGGAGAGTAACTTCTCTTGTTCCTAAATAAATTGGGTCAGTCATCTTCCCATTAAAGGTAATACATGTCTTAAGATATGTTAGAAACCACCACATCTGAGATCCAAGGGAACAAAACTATGTCCAAATAACAATATTTTCACTTTTGTCTAGTTTTACATTATTTCAGCTGGTAAATGACCAAACTTTTCTTAGATTTAAAAAAAATATCTATTTCTGAATTTAGATTTGTCTGCCACATTTAGTCAGTAAAATCTAAAAAAAAAAAAATCTAAAAACTAAAACAAAAAAAAAATCTAAAAGTGCTAATAACAGCTAGGCTCTCACTACTTGAATAAAAGAGTTTCACCATAGCTCATAATAATAGAACAATAAAATAAAAAAAATAAAATGTGAGATACAGCAATTCCTTGGAGGTTATACATGCAAATTGCCCTGAATCTGAGCAACACTTCAACAAGAAAAGCAATATTTTGGGACAACGGTTCTGCTTTTGTAATGAGCCTGTAAAATTCATTCCACTGGAATAGCTACAGGTATATTATACCCCATGAACTATTACAAAATTAAACTTCATAAGCAATATGCCAGTGCTTTGTGTGATGCATTTGCTAAAAGAATCATTCAATTTATCATGTTTTCCTGAAGCGTTATGAGACAAGATCTTTGAATAAAACTCATTTCATTAGGCTACCTTGTTACATGGGAAGATAAGATCTACACTTGACTAAAGACATCATTCCATCATCCCCATAATCACCCTACCTGGAGAAGTAAACATTCAGGACCTTAGAAAAATGGCATTGCACTGTCTCACTAATGGTACTGAGGGAATACATTAAAAAACGTCCAGATAGACGTGGTGGAAAGTTATCAGACAGCAAATCAAGTAAACAAAAAACTCTTCTGTATATTCTAGGGGCAAGTTGTTTAGGCCAGGCATTCACCCCAGCCTGGGCAAATAGCATAGAGCAGTGAGAGATGGTTAAAAATCAGATCAAAGGGTACTCACTGCACAATGCTTATCTTGCTTTCCTATGCCAAAGGAAAGGTATCAAACATTTCTGTTCACCCAGTGCTCGTGTAGATCCTTTTACACTACTTATAAGGACACATTTATTTGCATACTTATTTTGTTAAATATTCTTGAAGGAAATCTGAATTCTAGTTCAAGCTGTGACACAAATTTCCTCTGTGGCTTTTGGTTTAATTTTTCAGTACTACAGTTTCTCAGCCTGTCCAGAGGAAACGAAACAGCTAATATGTGTCTGGAAGGTAGGTGCCATGGTGATATTTCAGGTCATATCATGCATTTACACACATGTAAGCAAACATTCGGACATTACAAAATTTGAAGACCAATGCATTTTTTTCAGTTTTCCTGTGTTAAAGTGTTATGAGACTCAACACTAAATATCTCCCTGCCTGCTGTGATGTGAATGAAAGGTAGCTCTAGTGAAATCAACACATTCAAACAAAGTCAGGGCAGAAGCAGAGCTCTGGCTTAACAAACTCAGACTCAGGAAATAGCCTTTTTCATACGAAAAGGTCCTGAGTCAGCCTCATGTCAACTCACATCATGTACGCTACATTTCCAAAATCTTGCCAGAGCAAGTCAGCATCCCAAAGACCTTGACTGAAACATGGGACATGACCCACACACAAGGCCAAGGTGTTTCCAGGCAGAATATCTGGCTGTTCTCTTATGCAAGAATTCACACTGATGGCCACCAATAATTTGGTAAGAAATCTGGAAATCTCTTTATTTTCCTGGGTTACTTTTAAGCTAGATATGTTCCTCAGTCAATCTTGCTGTGCAACTGCACAACTGCTCTGGCCAGCCCAGAATGGAGACAACAAGAACACATTATTGGGAAGGAAACTGGGAATGGTTTTATATGGTATTGTAACAACTTGTTCTGTTACAACCTCAAACAGGATTCTAGGTAGATGGTTAAATATGTTCAGAGAGGTTTCTTACATTGTTATTTCACATCTAAGTTGGAAGTCTTCACCTTTTTTAAAAGCATTTTTAGTTATGTGCTGTTGCTGAGCCCCTCACTGAAAAAATACCACAATGAGTCTAGTAAGGGAGATAGTTTTTTGTCAAAAAACATTTCTGGATAAAAACATTAAAAGCATTTTAATTTCCTTCAAAATTATTTTCTCTTGTGATGAAAACAGGAACATCTATTTTTGCATATTACTGGTTTTGCCTTTCCACATTTATGGTTTTTTGCATGTTCTTCCCCTCTTCCTATGTTCTTTTTTTCTGTTTTGACAGCAGGAGAGAGAGAATGGAAAAGAAATGGTATCCTTCTTTTTTCAGAAAAACAAAGAGATTATGTGAGATATTACTTCTAATGAACATGTTGCCACTTTCCTGCTCAAAACGAGCAAATTTTAGCTATTCTTATGTCTTGGTAAACAAGTAATTAAAAAAAAAAATCACTCTATTTGAACAGCTACTTTTGACACCTTAGTTGTGAAGCACTTTCATACCTCTTGGAGGGTTACCGCACTGCAAATAAATGCATTTAACTCACAGAAGCTGTGGGTGTAACCTCAGATGAATTTTCTTGTCTTTACCTTCTATCCAATCCTCACAGAAATTCTTGCTTCAGACTGAAAAGTACCTAGCAGCAAAGTGTCTCCCTTACAATCAATGTAAGAATAAGTTACAATTCTCTTAATGATAGGTGCATTTAGTCCTCATTGCTACCCACCTCAATGTTCATTACATGGATTTTCAATTCAATAGTGTATATGTCAGCCTATGTGAGATTCTGTCCTGGAAATTCTAAATTGACTCCAATTTTAAAATAGCCAGTAAGAAGTGAGCTTTTTTTTAAGTCCTTGTTTGGTGAGGTGTCTGCAGGAAATGCATTCCCTCTCAGCTAAGCCATCAGCATCAAGGGAGAAGCGAAGGATAAAAAGCAAGCAAGAAAACTCCTTCAGAGATCTGCATCCTTTGCTGATGGTAGAATTTAAACACAACACAAAAAAAGGGCTCAGGGATAGAGCTTCCATTTATACAGGTCAGCATTGTGTCAGGGAGCTGTTAAAGGCACTTGGTCTATACTGTATGTAGTTTGATGAAAAAATTATCTTTTTGCTATAAATGTCTGGTCAGCGTTTTGCTGT
This sequence comes from Calyptomena viridis, assembly GCA_013390005.1. NCBI lineage: Eukaryota > Metazoa > Chordata > Aves > Passeriformes > Eurylaimidae > Calyptomena > Calyptomena viridis. The sequence continues at coordinate 223,252 of WEIV01002512.1, forward strand.
GGGTTTCTGACAGGGATTTCACCAGGGTCACCACTGTCATATAAGGCATATATTCAGCTGAAAGATTTAGAAGTATGACCTTTAATGGTGGGAACAGAAGAAAGGCCAAGATCTAAGAAGCCCAAGCAAAACATAGCTAACTCACAAAGCACTTGATTTGTTAGGATGGGAATGTCACATCTGGACAGATGGCTCTGTCCTAAAACCCTTTTTCAGATGCCACCACTGAAGCTCTGAAGATGGGGATAATAACATTCGTCAATGCCTTGGTGTACGTCAAGCAGACACATCTTAAAGACTCTAAATCCAGTCTTGTGAAAGGAAAGAAAACATAAACACACCATCAGAAAGAGACTGAAAATTAAATGGGAACAGAACATGAAGAAAAACAATGAGAAAGGTGGAAAGAAATATAACCTCATTGAAAATGCTCTCCTGCCTTTTACAAATTACCATCCCTGAAACATTTTTCAGTGGTGCTGCACATCTTTGCATGATGAATTCAACATTATTAACAATAGGTGTAATTTTCTTAGTTACCTTCTGTGATTCTCTTAGAAGCAGTTCATTGACCCTCAGGGTCTACTGGTAACTGCTGTGACAGTATAATTATGATTTACTAAGTATGAAGGGACAAATTTTCAAAGAACAGAGCTGGAATTTCACTTTGTAAATGGAAGTAATAATATTCAAAGTAACACAATTATATCCAAACATGGCATGCTTAGAAAATGTAGAGACACATAATTTCTTAATCATTTACTATAAACATCTTCATACAAGATCCTCTTATAAAAAATTCTCCTTTACTGTTGTACCAAACTCTGCCTGTCTTGTACTTGGCAGCATTATATATATACTTTTAAGTTATAAAACAGCCATATGATATGAGGCCACATCCTCAGCTGGAGTAAATCAGTTCTACTGAAGCAACAAAGTTGTGTTGATGTACAACAGCTGAAGTTCTGGCCAATTTTTCAAAATAACAAGTTCTTTGAAGTGACCAGAGCTACAGCTTTCTAACAACCTGATACAACGGTTGAATGTAAATCTCACAAGTCATTGCAAGATCCTGAGCTCTCATTTCAATTGAAAATAGAGCCATCACGAAAGTGATGTATTGCATCTCATTTTTATTGTCCGTGAGGAGGGTGCACGTGAAAGGAAGCAAAGGGCAGAAAGGGCATAGGTCTAGAGTCTGTTTCTGAAACTGCCGAGACAACAAAACTGTAGGTGTCAGCTTACCTCTAGTTCATGCTGTCTCGCACAAGCCACCCGACTCAGGTGAAGGTCACGTCTCTATCACTTGACACTTCAGAGTCATTTACATTTATATGTAATTGTTTTTTGAGTGTGCATGTGTTCAGAGGAGCTGGATCGCTTGGGAATTGGTAATAGGATATCAGAGCCTGTCACCGAAAGGCCACTAGTTTAAAACCAGAGCAGTCGTTTGAGCAGTCGAAAGGTGCTAACTTTCTGCTAGCTGCTCTGCAGCTTAGATGAAATGAGTTGATTTCAGTCTGGACATGTGCCCCTATCACAAAATTACTCTGTTGCTGCAGCTGTCAGAGAGGACGTCTTGTGAATATTGTCAACAGAAAGGTCAAGGACTGATGGTGTGAGTGTGCAGATGACCTTTTGCTCTCACCCCAAACAGTTTTCTAGGCAGACTCAGAGACATGCTGCTGTAAGAGTGTGGGAAATGTCACTCAGCTGGTACCCTTGCTAGTCATCTCCTGGAGGTTAAAGCATGACATCAGACCCATGGATGTTAAACCTCATGCCTTTCAGAATCATTTTAAAAGCCTGAATGAAGTGCTGTGATGACAGTAATAAATAAACATGCAGAGAGACCTATAACAAGCTTCGAAAAAAAGCATTTGCAAAACATGTGGCTCAGTACACCTCTCTTATTATTTTTTGCTGACAATGCCAGCAGGTGCCTGGTGGCAGAATTACTGATTTGTATTTATTTTTTTTCCTAGCATCTATTTTACTGAGTACTTTTTTTTCCCCTAGCTCTGTAGGATTTATGCTCTTCACTAAGCACCTGCTTCCCATATAGGAAATAAATGGTTTGTGTTTGTCTACCCTGCAGAGGAGTAGAGGTCTAACATAACTATTTTAGCTACCAAGAACCCCAGTCACAGAAAACCGTAATTAGGCTGCTTGTCCTCAGCAGCACAAAGTAAAGGGTAAAACCTCCCTCTGTGCTGTAGCAACAGCCTGAGCCCAAGTCATCCTCCACTGAGCAGCACCAGCAGAAGCCCAGAAGGGCAGAAGGAATACAGTTTGTCAGGAGTTTCACTATTCTTCTCTCCTCCCAGCACAGGGCAGACTCAGCTGGGAGCAGGCTCATCTCCACCTGCTTATGGATGACAGTGCACACATTATTCACAGAGGGAACAGGCATAACTTTAAATCAGATAGTTGAGGTGGCAAGACAGCCATCTAGCCATGACAACACGGAGTTCAAAGCTGGGTAGCTCATGAAGTATATAACCCATTACTCACTGTGATTGTTATTAAAGCCAGCTCTGAGTTACCTGTTCCTCTGGATCTGCAGTTATTAGTGCATAAACTGGGGAGCAAAAAAGCTGATCTAGGTCTGTCTGTGGGACCTTCAGTCATCTCCCTAAACTGAAGCAAGCCTCTACTGGTGGAGATAAGTCTTTACAGTATTGAGGTACTGAAGAGATCCAAGCCCTTCACTCCTCACACCTCAAGAGAACTTGGGCATAAGTCAGAGCTTCGTATCTGGTTTCGTTTCAAGTAAACCATCACCTCACAGAGTTTCTTGCAACCTCAAAAATATCCTTCCTGTGCTTACAGCTGACCACCTAAGTTCTACTTCACTTCGGGTTGCAGAACAAGTAAAAAGATGAAATTATCTTTCTTGTTCTTGCCTTGGGAAATTTCCATTTCTTCTTTCTTCCATGGTGTAAGGGACGGTCCCAAGACCTGNGTCTGTACACCTGCACAGACGATCAAACACCTCAAATGTATTGAAAACACCAAAAGTTGAAACAGATGTGCTGTGGCAAAGCAGGTGGGTTCTGTTATTAACCAAATTTTGTGTCTGGAATGAGCTGAAAGGTGCCTCCCCTTCTGAAAACAGGAATTAAAATAGCTCCTGTTTATGGTGACTAGCTGAATCCAGATTTACGTAAAATTAACCAAAAGATACTTAAGAGAGCGAAAACAATCATAACAGTAACCACTGCCATGAGCAGCTGGATCCCATTCTATTGAAAGTCCCAACATCAAAAGTACATACTTGTTTGCCAAGTCACTTAAGAAAGCTCAAGGCCAGATAGCTAAAGACCATTTTACTTTCAAGGGAACTTCCTAATCACAGTTTTCTTGCATTTCTGAAACTGGCATAATTTTCTTCTGTAACTGATATACTGTACTGTTCGGTCAACTGTCCATAGTCACTGCATTTTCACTGAGTAATTACTTATGGGTATTGCAAATTGCACCCTACTTCCTCTTGTTTCCTATTTGTTTACTGAACAGTTCTCCAGTAGGTGTCCAAGGGAAGTTAATTAGTGTATTTTATATTACAGTAGTATGTACAGGCTGTTATTAAGCACTATTCAGGCATGGAGCAAGACAAAGCCCCAGGTCTTACATTTCACATGCAAGATGGTTAGAGGAACACTGGATTGGGAGATTGGGCAGTAGCAGAGGCAAAGAAAGGCCCAAGGGCTCCTGACATCTACTTAGCATCCTCTCTCCTGAAGCTCATCCATGCCATTGAGTCTTCTTCATGCTGGAACCTCTTGTCCTGTTTGGTTCTTTAGTAATCTGTCATTAATGTAATGTCTAGAAAAGCTGCAAGCAGGATGAGAATAGAAAGTTTTGAAAAAGAGAAACTCCCTTTCTCTTTTCCCTGGAGGAGCTCAAGTATTTGTCACAGCACAGACAGCTGAATAGCCCATCCCTCCACCTTGTCTGGTCCTAGCTCTGATGGAGTTGTGGTCTCAAACAACAAAACAACACTCCATATTTCTCCAGCTCACAACCTCCACTTGCAAACACTGTGTGTGGGCCTCACTTATCCTGAAATACTGAAGCACTGTTATGCACAGTGGGATTTCCTCATGTATAAATACAACAGAGCCTACAAGAATCTAATGCTGAAAGCACATTAGAAACTGAAACCCATCTTTTTTTCTCACTGTGGGAAAGAGAAAATCTATATGGTTTAGGTTTTTTTCAAGTAATAAGTATATGTTGCACTTGTTAAAGTTGAGCTCATGACAATAGCACTATACCAAATATTCTGCCTAGCTGTGCTCACACACATTTAAAGGAAATTGTGAAGTTTTTGTCAATGTATTTTAGAAGATAGGTACAGCATGATAGAGTGAAATGGCCATGTATCAGCTAAGCTACTCAAGTACACTCAGCTAGAAAGTGGCAGTGGTTTAATTCAGATGTTTATTAGTAATATTATCAGGAATTATCCTTGAATTATCATCAGCGTAACAATATCATGCCATTCTGAAGGAAGCAAGCAATGTACCAGACCATATTTACAAAAAAAAGAAACCACTGTTCCAAAGATGTATGAAGTTTTCCAGTTCCCTTCACATTAGTAAGCAAGTCACCACAAGAGTCCATTATTCAGGCACTGCAAGAAGGTATGATTTAGAGAAGAACAAAGATGAGTATCTAGAGGACACAAACTGAAATTAAGAAAGTACTGAAGGCACTTGAATTAAGAAATAAATATGATAAGAAAATCAGTAAAAGTCTTTAAGTGTGTAAAATTTCTCCTACAGAAAGAGGACAATCTCTTCCTCATGCCTGGGTTTCGTAACTTGTGAAATTGTGGGCTGAAATAATAGAATTATTTGAGCTATATCTAGAAGACACTTTCTGACAACAGGCACCATGGTGCACCAGAACAAATTGCTTGACAAGGTCATGGAGTTGGCATTACTATAAGTTAGATAAACATCCTCCAGAATGAGACAGACACCAACACCCACCCTGGGAAAGGAGCCTGAAGCAGACAAGGTCCAAAGATCCCTTCCAGCCCTATGATCTCCTGGCATCCCACAGCACCTAATGTATGTCCCCAGCATTATTCACCTAATGCAGCAAACCTGTGGGCTGCCACATGCAATGCTGCTGCTCAAATATATTTCTGGAACAGCGCTGCCATAACCTCCTGTTTCTGACTGTGATGGGCAGCCAGCCATCTGCTAGGGATCAGTGAAAGCAAAAGCTATTAAAACTCACATCCCAAAGTTTCTTTGTTGTATGGTAATGTTGCATTTAAGGGAAATATTCTTCAAAGGACCTAGACAAGATGGACAGTGATCACGGAAGTGTTCTATCCACGGTACACAGTGGAAGCATCCATATTACTATGGCAGAGGTTTCAAAACATTTAAAAGACAGGTACTGAACCTTTAAGACCTGGTTACTTCTATTACAGAAACAAGAGTCTAAATTAATTAATTAAAAAGCCATTCATAAAAATTGGTTTATGAGATTTAAGCTGGATGAGGTGCAGATGATACTGAATTTTTTTTTCTTGCTACTTCAAGGTAAGCATTTTGGGGGCTGGGAATAAAAGACTTTCTGTCATGCTGATATTCACTAGCATTACCATTTGTTCCACTCACTGTTACTACTCCAGCTATTTTTGGCCAATACTGAGAAGATAATTTAACAACACTGTATCTCAAGAACTGATTCCCTAGTTTCTCTCTGTCTGCTTTTACACTGTGGGATGTATATAAAAACAAAACAGTTCTCCAGTGCAAATGAAGAGAATATGCCATAGAGCATGATACTGCTGTTACGAAAAAAAAATCCCTTAAATATTAAAATGGACTTCCACACGTGGTCTCACTTCTGGACAAGAAACAGCCAGCCAATATGAATGTTTGCAGTTTATTCACAAAAGCAATAGGAAGTTCCTTGAGGTACTCCTGCAGAGAAGTGACTAACAGGCACAACAGAGCCTCCTGAGATGAAAAGAAACCAACCCAAACTTTCATATGCAAAATTAATCCAAAATAAACTGTTCTCTGAGGCTTATAAATATTTAACTTTTCCTCTTTAAAATATTGCCTAGACTTGGTGGTGGCAGGGACCTGAGATTCCTTCCACTCTTACATCTTACCTTTCTTACATTCTGTATTTCTCTTTCTCTCTGACTTTTCTACATGCAACATCAACTAGACGTAGGAGAAATAAAATGTCCACAAGAAAGGGGTTAATGCTTTCAGGACTTGCAAACTGATCAAAAGCAAAAGGAAAGTTGCTTCCTAGATAATTTATAGTCTAAAAAACTGTAAGTATTTGAAACAATACTCAGATGTTTGAATTACTATATGATTACCTGAGATTGCAGGTGACGGGGCCTGGTGAATTTGTAAATTTGTTTAATGCTATGGTTGTTTCTATGAGTGATAGTTTAAACAAACCAAATAGATCCTACAAACAGATGAGATTTGCTCATCATGCATCCAAATGTCTTTCTTCATAGGACAATACGTGCTATTTTTCAACAGTCAATTCCATGGAAAGAAATAAATTTTATGATCTATGAGACCAATAAAAACTAACTCATCTTGAAAGATGAATTTCAGTTTTCAAATAATCCCAGCAAAATGAGTGTGAAAGACCTACAGATCAAGAATTATTCATAGAAATTATTCAGACAATAGTTTCAAATAACCAACAAATGTGAGAAAACTGCAAGCTATTAACACACAATTCACACTCCAGAAGAGAGGCAGTGCATGAAATAAATTATTCAAGACAAAGAGCTTTAGTGCTTTTTCTCCAAACAGTGATTTACCAGCAGCACCTTTTCACAGACCAGATCACTGATGAGATGTTCTTGGTAGCACACAACATACAGAGGACACTTAGTCACACTGGCCTGCAAACATGAGGCATCAAAACTCAGCACCTATATTAGGGTGTGACTTTTCTAGGACCTCTTTGCACACAACAGAGAGGGAGAGAGATGCTCCTCCCAAGGACCATTCACAACACCTAGTTTGGGTTCATATTCTGTTCTGCCATCCAGAGGAAGGTACAGAAGGAAACAGGAGTCTATGCTAATAATTTAAGATACTTATATTAGGGGCATAGAGAGAAATGTTGTGAATATTCATTACAATGTCAGCAAACACTAGAGAAAAGCCAAGAGGGACAACTCTCCTATACATCTGAAAGCAGAGAGAACTAGTCTACAAGGATCAGCAATATGCCACTTCACTTTCAGGCAAGCAATCTCAAGAGAAAGACTCTTAGCCCTTCCCTGAGGAGAACCACTTTCCAGAAACAGTGATTATGGAAAATTACTGTCAAGGTTTAGCCAAGTAGCAGAGGCACAGAGTTACACAAAAACAGTAGCAAAATCCTTCATCTACTAATAGATAGAGATGTAGTGACTAGTAACAGCACCATTCTCCAAATTGATGGATTTTTACATGAGGCATTTCCTAACTAGATCTTCTGGCCTTCTATTTTCTGTTTGAGGCTCCTTCTACACTTTCTCTACACTGGTATGTGTGTAGAAAGGAAGATCTAGTGAACTACATGCCTGCTGTGCTGTGTTCCTTATCACTCAAACTTACTTTGATGCCCTGGTCACGACTGGAAAAATGGCCTTGATAATAATGCAAAGTTCACTGGTGATACTCCTTCAGTTTATTAATCTATCATTGTTGGCAAAACTATCCTTTGCCTCTGACAAATTATGATCAATTAAAGATCATTTGGTTCTTTGCTCAAGAAGAGCTGTGCTAGTGACAGCATCTTGGCCAAATTTTATTAACATGATCTCACTAAGCTTTGCTTATTAAATCACTTGAAGAGATTGTTCTTTCTCACTTTATGCCTTTGAATGGCTTTGGAGATTGCTCTGATCTGCTAAATAAATCCCTACATCCACCCATTCACTGTTCAATAAATCCCTACATTCACCCATTCACTTCTCCTTCTGGTTCAGTGTCAGAACAAATCCAGCATGACAAAGCTCTGAGAACTCCAGCTCTTTTTCCTACACAACCCAAGATGGTAGAAATCCCTTAAGGCTTGCTGACTTCTTGAATTTATGTTTGCTAGTGAAGAAATCTCATGGAACAGAGTGGCCTTTCAAAGAACTACCATATTTGATTTTGCATCTCAGCTTCAAACCTCGACTTTTAAACAGACCTTAAACCTGACATGGAAATTGATTCAAATTTCTTCTCCATGTGCAGGCTGGTTTTTATTTTCCCAAAATCAGTTTCCTCTTCTTTGCTAGTGAGATCTGCAAACGCTTAAAGAGCCATCTAAAATTTGCTCTCCAGGCTCAGTTTAGCTAGAAACAGATTAGGCACAAAGAAAAATCAACCCTTCATTTTCCAGAAAGATTTTCTTGCTAAAGTTGTCCAGAAAAGTTGAAATGCCAGCTCCCACCACTGCCACACACAGATGGGATTATGGCAAAGGAGATGTTCACAGTCTCCAGCAGAGAAACACTTTAAAGTTTTTAAGGCATCCCATGAGCACCAGCTGGAGTTTGCAGTGGAGCAGCTGTTCCAGTATGTGGGAAAGGGGATTACAGATTAAAGCAGACAAGGCAACTTAAGGGAGCATTTGGTGTGGGTTCCTAATGTAGACACCACTTTTTTACTGACAGCTGCTCCTAGGGAGGGAGACTAGAGCATGCACTTGCTCAGACTACAGCATGCACTTGCTCCAAAGGCTGGGATGCACTAAAGGAAAGCAGATCGGTGTCTAAAAATTACCATCAAGTGCTGCTGCTGTCTTCAGTCCCTCACCAGACCATCATGAGGGAGCCCCACATGTGTGTGGCAGACATTGCACCAGACACAGCTGTTGCCAGTTCCTTGCAAGTGAAAGGCCGGTGTCGCTCCTCCAGTGCTTAGCAGGGAAGGGGTAAAAAAATTAATATTATTTATTTAAATACCAAATGCACACACATCTTTCAGAGGGCAGAAAGAGTAGGAGCCTACAAGAAACCTCATTTCCCTCTCCCTCCATTCCCTAGAGAAATACCTTGTTGTGGATTTATGTACTTCTTAGAGACCAGAGGACAGACACAACTTGAAAACTCTCCGTGCACAACCGTCCTTCCTATATGCACAGGGGTGAACACTTGCTGACAATGGTTTGTGTTCCCACACTTTGTTTTTGCACCTACACAGAGGCAAACTTTGGGACTAGGAATGGTGGCTTCCTAGAGATATGGACAGCTGAGCTGAAGGACAAAGAAACCTGAATACAGGCTAAAGCTCCAGGCCCCAAAGAGCTTTTCCATCCATCATCTGGGCTGGACCCCAGCCTTATAGTTCAGATTCAAACTCAAAGCCTGGACTCTATTAAAGAGGTGAGTTCAGCCTGGGTGAGCACGTGCCCAGTGCAGTTCTGCCCATCCTCCAAAGGTTTTCAGCAGGAACATGGGCCACTTGGACAGGTCAACCATGAGATGGGTCTCCTTCTCAGCATGTCCTGGGCTGGCACCAGAGCACCTTTTAACACACTTTTAGGGGTTTAAAGAAAAACTCCACTCATTGTGAAGCTCAGCTGTGTAGGCATACACAGCATGTCTGACCCCACATGAGCATCCTTCACCTCTGAGAATTTCCCACAGACCAGAGAAAGAAACTTGCCCCCTTCACAGCTTTTCTCCTGGTGGTAGTACCTCAGATCCACAGAGCTTTTTACTTACCTTCTCGCTGCTGCCATTTTCTGTCACAGAAAAGCAGGACATGTCCCTGCTTTGTGAGAACCCATTTGCAAGTGTGCAATGCCAAGGTCAGCTCCTCTCAAGAAGGCAAAGTCTGTCATGTTTCTTGCAATGTACGAGAGACAACTTCCCACAGTTAAAGCAATTTTGCGGAACTTGGCCAAATAACACTATCATCAACAGAAAGAAATCTGTTTATTTCATACCAAATTTTTCATCTACTACATTAACATCACTTTTATATTCTTTTGGCTCATAATTCAGTGTGCCAGTAGCACCGAGAAGCTGAGAAGTTCTCATTGTGATAGATGTTATGCAAACATGGCAAACTCGCATTGCCTGCATTCAGGTCTGAAGCAGCAATCAAAATACAGCATTAACTTCATAGTCCCCAAATTCTACTCAAAATATCACAGTGGTTTATTGCACTGTCCAAAAACACCACAAAAGCACATAAGAAATTGCTAGGTATTATGGTCCCCTACCTTCCTATAAAAATGCAGTGGTTATTTATGGGGAAGGAATCACATTTGGACATATTGTATGGCAGAAGTGCTCAGTCCCCCTGCTCCAAAGGCAACCAGTGCTGGTGGTGGTACTCTCTCCATCGCTGTGTGAGTTATTGCTCCATTACCAGCCTGAACTTGGAACACCACTCAGACTGCAGCAATAACAAGACAAATAGGTCTTTATGAAATCTATACTATTACCACTATTTGTTTTGCCATGAGTTGACAACTTTAGTAAATTGCTCATAATTGGCTATCAAGGAAAAAACACAGTGCTACTCACCAGTATTATGGTATTGATTTTCAATAATTGCTTTTTTTGGGGGGGGGGGGCGGTGGGAGGAATACACATGTCGCTTTTGTGTTGTAAGAGCCTAAAAAGAAACTAGCTGTGTGCATCTGCTCTGTGTCTGGAACTTCACTGTGGAAAAAAAAAAAAAGAACAAGAATATAAAATGTACACCAGGAGAAGATGAAGCAAAGATTTATTATTTTTTTTACTGGCACTATATTTTATCATTAAAAGAAAAGAATGGAATTAACCATGTAGCTAAACACGATGGCAGCCCTGTAGGATATTCGTGTTAGTCAAAGGCTGAAACACATTAACATTAAAAAACTCCATAGGGTTATTTTAAATATTCATTAGGAAATTTACAAGCTTTGGTGTGATGGCTGAGGACTCCAGTGTTTTTATAATTGGAAGCCAGGCCAGTGGAAAGTTTTTCAGCCATGGGAAAATAATGTGGCCCAGTTTCTGTTCCTCTGTTAGAGATTCTTGATTATGCTCTCTAAATATCAATCCCCCAACCACATTCATAGACACACATACCTGATACTACAATATTGTTATGTGGCATCATTCATTAGCTCTTCTGCTTGGTGTTCCTTTTTTCCCTCCCTATTTTTTTTTTATTTTTTTTTAATATGCCCATGGCCTGAAGTGTAGCACTCTCCTCTTCTTGTTCAGATGAAAGGGACGATGTTGCTGGGAAGAATGTAAAGAGCGTCTAGTGTCTCTCAACAGATGATTCTGAAAATGATTCTGAAAATTTGCTGACAAGCATGAGCACTTAACATAAATCGAGGGAAATTGTCAGCAATCTTCTTTAGAGATGACTCACTCAAAATTCAGTTATGATGACATTACAAACTGACCCAGGAAAAGAAAGGGTGTTTTTGACACATTTATTTTTCTTTTGCTTTTTGTCTTTTTTCTTTTTTTTTCCAATTTACAATTTTTAAGCTATAAACTAGCCAAAAAAGTCAACCTTCCTTCAGTTTTGTGGCCTCCTGTTTCTCTGGACACAGGAGAACTGCCTGAATTCTCACTTCCTCACTTTCTTGTTCCATAGATGTCAAACGATCACCATGAAAGACTGGGAAAGGAGAGTTCTGAAGATTTACCCCTCCCAGGAGATCTTTGCCCAGATTCGCTATAAAACTCAGCATAATCTTTGATCTTCCAGTGACTTGTACTCGTCTCTGTTACTTGAAACCCAGCATTATTATTAAGCTTAAGTAGATTGCTTTAAACTTCTAAAATATTTACTCTCCTGCCTCCCAATGGGATGTTAACAATAAAAAATAGCGAGGGCTTCTACATTTGTTTTTACTTTACATAAACGAATTAAGCACTCTCTACAAGACTCGTTTAGACCCACAATAATGTAAACTGAAACACCACAAAAGAGTCTCCTCATCCATGTTTACAGAATAGAAATTCTACAGTTTTCAGAGGGAGAAGTTTAGATATGATGCCTAACTCATCTTTACTCTCTGGATTGTGAGCAAACCTGGATAGGCCTCTCTGTTCATAAGGGAAACGTGTGACACTAACAGCTTGGTTGTTTGCTTTTGTGTTTTTTCAAGTGAGTTCAAAGGGACTCACTTGATTATATCCCTTCCCCCTCCCCCACCCTTCATCTTTCATAACCATTGTTTAATGAATTTTTATTAGAAAAGCATGGCCGCACTCATGAAAAAAGGAAATCTGTCTTTGAAACCAGGAGCAGAGTGTGTTTTCCCTGGCATTAGCCTGTTAGTTTTTAATATCAGGTTTGCACTGGAGTTGACTCCTGGTGCATTTTGGAATCATAAACCAACAAAGTGAAGCTAATGGGAAAGGAAATAATGCAGGAGAAGAGAGCCCCTTTTGAAGTGTGGGCAGGAAATCTGCACAACTCTCTCTCCTCCTCCTTCTCCCTCCTCCTCCTCCTCTTCTCCCTCCTTATTCCCCTACCCCCATCACATGCAGTGTCCTCCTCTCCTCATAAAAAGTGTCTTTTGCCCTTTTTTTTTTTGTTTGTTTAGAGTGTGAGACTGAGTGAAAACACCATCTTAATTTCAGCTTGTCAATTAGCAAAACTTACGGGAAAAACATTCCTTGGTGCAAAAAAGACAAACAAACCAGTAAACATAAGGAATGAATAAACTTCAGATTCAGCTTTAGTTTTGGACAAGGTGAAAGATATTGCCTTCAACCAAGCTTGCCACTGAAATATGGCTCCCACAAGGCCTCTGAGAACCAACAGCACGCACAGTACTTCTCAGCTCAGTGAAGATACTGGAGCATGTCATAGGTGCCTAAGAGACTTACTCACACTCCATCATTCTAAAAACACAAAGAAATTACTAGGCAGAATCACCTCCAGCTCTTAAATGGCATACTGGCGATGCAAAGCATTGACAGATTGCAGGCACAGATTTGGTCTTAGCTGTTTACTGTAGCACATTCTTTGCTGACATCCCTCATGAAGCTCAGTTTGTTTTGTATGACTGTGAGAAGTCTGGGGTAATGCTGGTTGTCCTTTCTCCATTTCTCTTAGTCATACCTTCAGTGTTTCCTGGAGAGGCCAATAGTCAATAGGAAGGCCCCTAGTTTAGGATTTTGAAGTTTGCCTGCTTCACCTGTTCAGTTGCATAAGTTGTCACAGACCTTTTTGCAACACTTGGCTAAGTTCAACTATTTAACAGAAATTGAGCTCTAAAATATCTTTGTGTTTTTGTTTGTAACACTGCATCTTAGAAAGCCATAATCACACTTTTCTATCATATAGCAGTGCCTGGGGGAAAAACCTGGGTGAAAAAAACAGACCTTGCAGCACTGTGGAATCATCAAAGTATAGAGACTTGAAAAAGAGGTACAATGGAAAGTGAAAAATATTTCAGATTTTGCAAACAGAATATAGGAATCACTGAATTTCTTCCTTCTATTCTTCAACTCAAAGGCTATAACAATGTAAAATTACAAGACTATACCCATGGGGGGTGGCCAAGGCGGTGGAGGGGTGGTGGCGGCATTGCACTGCCACACATGGTCAAGCCAATCCTGGGTGGGGGGAAGGCATTGTGGAAAAATGGGGAATACAAAAAGCGCTCACGAGAGAGACTCCTCCTCTCTTGGGTTGGCTGCTCCTCGTGGCACAACTGACTCCATGAAACAGAGCTGCATCCTGCTTCACACCTGCATGCCTCCCATGCCTATCCTCTGACACATGACCCCATGCTTGACTCTGCCTTCCAGTTACTGCCTTACATGGTCTTGCAGCAGCCCTCAGGAAGACCCAGCTTGCTCCCAACTCTGGGCCAAAGTGTGCAGCTGTCTGGTATTTGTGCATCACCCCTACGTCGTGCCGTGAACCTGTATCATTTTCCCTGCAGACTGCCAGAAACCTGCTCCAGATCCTTGGGCAGATGTCGTCTGTGAAGGAGTTTCTTTTCCCCTCCCTCTACCTTGGGGAACAGTGGGAGAGTTTCCCTTACACTGCCTGCAGAAGGGCCCTGGACTGCCCCCACCATTGTCACAGCCACCACTGCTGTGGCCACGGGACCCCTCACTGGGTCACAGCTCCCCCTTTGTAACCCCAGGGCGTGCTGGTGCCTCCTGCCAGCCAGAGTTAGAACTGCCCCTAACAGAAAAGGTGTTTCTCTACAAGTTCCATTTGTTCTCGAGTTATTGCTTTGTATTCTGTGTTTTACTACATGTATATATATATATATATATATTCATATTTGTATATATTTAATAAAGAGCTGTTGCTCCTTTTTCTATATTTTGCTGAGGGTCTTTTGATTTCAAATTTAAATAGTACATTTGTCTTAAAACCAAGACAGACTGTATCTTTTTTTGCTGATACTCTAGCGTAAAGCTTTTGTGGATACTTTCACTGAATTGTATGGGGTTAGTGTTTGCTAATGCTTTAGTGTCATGCTTTTTGTTGGTTGTGTGTTATTCTAGTAAACCCTTTTGTCAAAACACCTATTTTCTCACTAAATTAAAAGAAATTCTCTTAGAGAGTGTGATACTGTTTTCTTCAGATGTGTTTTCATAGATAATAATGAACCTAAATGCTTTAAAATCCCTTAAAGCCATAAATAAAAGTAATTTTCCCAATTAAGTTTATAGAGCTTCAAAACCAGGTTGTTACAGAAGGGAATACAAAATGCTAGAAATATGACATATGCCAGCAATCAGGGTTAATATTTTGCCACAGTGGTTCAAAATGGCATACTAGAATTTGTTTTCATCAATGTCAGAAATCCAGCAAGTTATTCTAACACAAACCAGTACAGTACCTCCTTGAGCATATTATCTAGGACTGAGTCACTGTGAAGTTTTATTGGGTGTCAGAGGAAAAGCATGACTGGGACATCACCTGGTCAGTTACTCCATGTGCAACTACTGCATGCAGAAAACACACTATAAGCACAATGTATTTGTGGGTCACAGGATGCTGGCAGCAACTCTTTGCTGCAGTTCCCAGAGGTACCTGGACGTTAGCTGTAATAAGCACAGAAAAAACTAATGTGATCAGAAGACAGAGGGTAACTTCCTCCAAATTCCACACTCTTTCTCAAAACCTGTTTCTTAGTAGCATTAACACTTTGTATTTGCTTATTAACCTAGGTAAATATCTTTTTCTCCAGCAAGAGTTAACATAAGCTGAGGAGACAATTCCCTGCTATTTCTTATTTGTTGTTTTTGCTGATGACAGGAGAAAGTCGATAGAATAGGACATGGCAGACTTGCTGAAATATTCCTCTACTACTTGGAAAGGGCTTGACAAATTATTAATACCATGATCCAGTTGCACACTTGTCATTAAGGACTGAACATGCCTATACGGTACAGAGATAAAACAAAAATAATATCCCATGCAGCAAGTGTGCTTGGTGTACAAAAAGCTACTCACTTTAACTTGCCATGCACTTTTATAATCCTTCACAAAAAACATCATTACACAGGAGTTGTGTGGTGTTTTTCACATTCAGTGTGTTAAAATAGCACTGATTGTCTTCTGAAGTAAGATATGTGTCAAAGAAAGCTATCCTAAATTCCTGTTAAAGCTGATGAAAAGAAAATGGGCACTTACGAGAGCAAATTCATTTCCTCCAAAAACAGAAGCCGTATGAACCCCATCCTATAAGAGCTTATTTGTTTCCATCACCTACAGAGAGAGCATTGAGTAGCTCACATGTAGCTGTCCACAGGAGAAAAGGCTGGAGCAATGATTCCTGTTCCCAAGGATCTGATCTCAGCAGGTTTTTAAGGATCAATGCAAGAAAGACACAAGGTGCTGGGAGACACATGGCCTAAAAAAGGCTAGAGTGTCAATGGAGCTGTGATGGTAGAGTTTGATCCAGGCTATAGAGGCTCCATATGCACAAGCAAATCTATAAAAATTACACAGGCAAACTCTTGTCCACTTCCACATATGTGCTCAGCGTCAAGCTCAGCTTTAACACAGTAAGAGGGAGATTCCATCTTCCTCTAAGGTGGCTTGGTTCAGTTTGTGACCTTGGTAGTACTAACTAGCCCTTCTGCCTGCAGTAACTACTGCTTGAGAGTGTGTGAAGGTCTGGAGAGAAGGAGCATCAGTTGGAGATCACTGTGCCACCACTGATTTTCTGAAGTCACTCCTCCAACCAAGACATCTCAAATCCAGGAGGCAGAAAAATCTAACCACTTGTCTGGCAGTTTTGTCTGCCATGGTGGGCAGCCACTCTGGCCAGGCCCTGAGAGACAGCTGGCTTGCTGGCTACTTGCACATAGCCAGCATGAAGACATCAAACCTTTCAGTAGGGAATAACTGAGCCTCCCTGTGGAGGTGTTTCTCCCTCCCTGTGAATTTACTCAGGGCCTCCTATTTCCACCAAATGACAGAAGGTATGAAGAAATATGCAGTCTCAACATCCTGGTTTAAAGAAAGACCACTGACCTAACAAGATCACTCTCTAATGATTTCAGTAGGGTTTGGACTTCATGAAAGAGAAGAATAATTAGCTTCATGCAATCTTCTGCCTTATTCACCCTGAGAGTATTGGCTATATTTGCGCCAAAAAGTTGACTTCACATCAGAGGCAGTTGTGGAGTAGCCGCTAAGGAGCTACCATGGGAGATGGATGCCACCAACAGGGAGGACATGCAGTCCCAGGCACTGGCTGAGAGCTGGCCCTTCTTTTCCGGCCCACAATCAAGAAGCTAAGCAATGTTTTCACACCTCATGGAGGAGCTTGTGTGAGTACTGCAGAGTTATTGTTGGTTCCAAGGCTGTAACCGCATGTTCTTAAGATCCTGCAGTATTTAAAGCATGCATATGTTAATAACATGAAAGGCAACATGTCACCATTCAGGGCAGCATGGGAGTTTGGGCAGGGAGGCTAAAAGACCTGCTTGGCATGTGATGAGAATATGGACCCATGAGCATCCACAGGGGAACAGTGCTCAGTGGCATGAGGCATTTACCCTCAAGAAGAGATGCTGAGAAGACAGTTGTGTTCAGTATATAAATGTGACATCCACAAACTCAGAGAGACAAGCTGGACTAGCTTCACTTCCTGGCCACACCACAGAGTGTTACAGGCTGTTACATCCCTGTAATACAGAGCAATCTGAATTTACCTTGTATGATTTCTCTATGCCTTAGTTTTTCTGTAGTAGAAAGGAAGAAATAACTCTTCCCATCTCTTTGTGATGCATAGTCACTTGTATTTCTGGTGCTGGTGAGCCCTAAAAGTACCTCAGCTGATAATTTTCAAGTGGTTGATGTAAAGTTAAATATAGGAAAGAGATGAGGTCAACCTGCCACTTCTTCTCCACCGTTCAAAAATGGATGATGTATAACTGTATAAAGAAACGTATCAAATCAGAGTAGGCCCAAAGGTTACCTTGGCTGAAGCAGCAACATCTTCTCAGAACACCAGTCCAAAAAAGACTTTATTAAAAAGTGGTGAGGTAAACCCCATTGTTCCACATTTTTGGCTCCAGGAGGCTGGAGCAACACTCACCTGATGTAATTTTAAAGTACTTGGCAAATGCACAAAACAAGATGTTTCTGCACAAAATGAACACTTATACAATCCCTTAAGAAAAGCCAAACCTTAAACATGTGAAAGCTTATGAAAAATTAGATGATGTGAAAAACACTTTAAATCAAAGCAGCAGGTAAAGCTCGAAATAAAGTTATCTTCAGTTAAAATCTCTATATACCACATTGACGGTAATGCTTCATTTCCTGCAGACTGTAAGTAAATCAAAGCCTACTTTGGGTTTCCATATCTGTCTAAGATCTCATCTCCAAGAATGTATTATTTTGGCATTTCCCACATTGGAATTACCTCTGGTCTGAATTTGGGTAATAGAGTATGATAACATATTAACAAGTAATAAGCATGAAATTTTTATCCATTTTAAAATTATGACTGAGAAAGAAAACAAACATGTAAAAAATCCAACATTTCAAAAGTAATCAGCAAAGGAACCAAGAAAACAAGACTTAGGTCACAAGAGAAAAATGAAAGAAAAGTATAGCTAATTGGTGTCACTTTTGCTGAGAAAGAATGTAAGAAAAGCTGCATACCTATTCAGGAAAAGTAAAACAGATGTGTGAAGTGTCTGGCTGAGCTATTGTTTTAACTTTGTATTCTAAAATAGCTGACTTGATTTCATTTTAACAAGGGATTAGTTTAGCAGACAGTTTGGATTAGCAACAACACATATAAATAAACATGCTACTCTTAAAACTTAAATACTCAGATTATAAAATGCAGAACAACAAGAATCAGGAAAATGTTAGTCTTGAACTTTTAGATTATATAGCCAAAACACATGCCCATTCCACGGAGACAAGGAATTAACAAAAGCCCTCACATCGCCTAATGTAATACAAGAAATATTTGCTATTATGATTTCACTGAGAAGCAACTCAAGCCCTGCTCTATCCCCTAGTTGCAGAGGATTAATGAATATTTTTACACCTATGCTATATTAAGAGAAAGAAGGATAAGCTCACACTTTGCTACTCATATGAAAAGGAACCTGACGCAAGTCAGAAATCATAGGTCAGGTAAAAAAAAATACAGGTTTCTTCAGCCATAGGAGAGAGGGTTGAAAAACTGTCTGCAATTTGAGAAAACCCTTTCCTAATATGTTTTTCACACAGCAGCAGAGACCTGAAATAACTAATCTGAGGAAGGGATGTTTCTGGGGTAGTAACCAGAAAGAGGATGAGACTGGGTGAGAATCACTCTTCCTCCAGTGTAGACAGACAGCTAGCTATCAGCCAGAGAAGTCCCAGACCCTGCACTAACTTTAAAGTCATAAACATTAGCAGACATTTGGGGTTTTATATGGGATTTTGTATAGTCCCTTCCAACACCATCAAGCCGGATGTGCTTCTAATGTCACAGTGTTTTCTGTAGCAGTCATTTTGCTACCATCTGTTAGAGGTCAACACTAGTATGAGTTCTATATTTTTTTACGCCCCTTAAGTCAGTAAAGGCTTAAGCCTGCTACTGATTCCAGTGCACTTTGACTCTTGCCGTCAGGCTGAAGACCTACAGTTGGATGCACAGAATCACAGAGATTATTCACCTACGGAACATGGGCAGCATGCTCCCATGAGTAGCAACTACCTAAGTTGTTACAGGACTTTCAGTTTAGTCCCCAAATTCCTGTATGTTGTCTATAAGGATAGACATGCTGAAACAGTCTTCCTTGGAAAAGAGTACATCAAGGTGGAAGGTAATGTGCTGTTCTCCATATCCATGAATAGACTGAGCACAACAGGCATCAATTACAGCAAGAAGTTTAAGCTAGACATTAAAATCTGTTCTTATGCTAAAGATGCAGAAATATTGTGAAGACTTTGTAAATGAAACTCTGTAAAATGAGTTAAGCATAGATCTGTGAGGAATGGCTTAGGACAGCAGAGCTTGGGCTGTGTCTGAGGTTCTTTTTTCATGGAGTAACATTCATCTGATCAAGTACTGATGAACACATTGGCTACTCATCACCACGTATATGGCAGACAGAAACTAATGTGTATTAAGTCCAGAGAATTTATAAGAAGAGTTTCAGTTTAATACACGAATCTTTAGCAAGCAGTTACTTCTGTCTCTGGAAACATAGCTACAAAAGAGAATTCGTGACAGGAAAGTCTTGCAGGCGCAGGAAGCCAGACTAC
Source organism: Calyptomena viridis (assembly GCA_013390005.1). NCBI lineage: Eukaryota > Metazoa > Chordata > Aves > Passeriformes > Eurylaimidae > Calyptomena > Calyptomena viridis. Next base: position 242,961 of record WEIV01002512.1, read on the forward strand.
TGAAGAAATCAGAGAATGACTGACACAGGAAATGCATCTCCTAGTGAGATAACTTGTAGGTAAATGCATAAGGTAGGCAAGAAGAAAATAGTCATGATGATCATGATAGAATCGCAGAATCATTTTGGTTGAAAAAGCCCTTCAAGATCATTGAGTCTAACTTTTGACCTAGCACTACCTTGTCAACTAAGCTATAGCAATAAGTGCCAAGTCCAGTAATTTCTTGAACATCTGCAGGGATGGTGACTCTGTGAATTCCATGGGCAACCCCAGCTTCAGCTGAACTTGTCTTCACCTGCCTGAACCTTCATTTTATCTTGTTTAGTTGGATCAGCAATTATCTGACAACCAGAAGGCTATTGGCCAATTTGTCCTTTTGTTTGCTAAACCTCTATTTAATCTCTATCACATTGTCATACTTGTTTGAGCTAATGCCGTGAGTTTGTGTGGCCAGATTTTGGTAGAGGGGAGCTATAGGGATGTCTTCTGTGAGAAGCTGCTAGAAGCTGCCCCCACGTCTAATGGAGCCAATGCCAGCCAGCTTAAAGGTAGATACAACACAGCTGGCCGAGGCCGAGCTCGTCAGTGACACTGGTAACACCTCTGGGATAACAGATATAACAAGGGCGAAAAACTGCACAAGGGCAGCTGCAATGAAAGTGAGGAGCGGGAATATGGGAAAGCAACAACTTTGCAGACATCAGAGTCAGTGAAGAAAGAGGGGGAGGGATGTGCTTCTGGCACCAGGGCAGAGCTTCCCACCCAGCCGGTGGTGAAGACCTACATGATCCAGGCCATTCTCTGCAGTCCATGGAGGTCCATGGCAGAGTAGAGATACACCCAAAGCCCTTGGTGGAGCAGTTTTTGAACTGCTGGAGCAGTTTTTGAAGAACTGAAGTCCATGGGAAGGTCCCACACTGAAGAAGTTTTGAAAGACTGTCTCCCATGAGAGGGGCCCCAAACTGGAGCAGGGGGAGACTGTGAGAAGTCCTTCCCCTTAGGAGAAAGGAGAGGCAGAGACAATAAACTGACCATAGCTCCCATTCCCCATCAGCCTGTGCTGCTTGGTGGGAGGAGGTTGAGAAATCAAGGAGTGAAGTTCAGCCCAAGATGAAAGGAGAGCATGGGAGAAGGTGTTTTAAGATTTGGTTTTATTTCTTGTTATCCTACTCTGATTTGATTGGCAATAAACTAATTTCCCCAAGTCAAGTCTGTTTTGCCCATGAGGGTAACTGGTATGATCCCTCCCCGTCTTCATCTTGATGCACAAGCCTTTTCTTACATTTTCTCTCCTGTTGAGTTGATGAAGGGAGTGATAATATGTCTTGATGGGCATCTGTTGTTCATTCAAGGTCAACTCACTTGACCATAGGTAACCATTTTGGGTTTTTATTTAGATATAGTAACAAGTAACAAGTAGCTATTCTTTGAGATATGAAATATCTATAAACTTAGGATACTGAAGCAGTGTAGAAGAATACAGGCAGATGAGATGATAACAGAAAGGTCATGGGATGATATTAGAGACCTTTGAGTTGGTCAATTTGTCAGTGGTCAATTACTGATGGTTAACCACGATTTTTAACAGTAACTGCTCAGGCAATTACTTGGCCAAGACCTTTATTCTCTCAGAGACACGGTGGGGAGGTGCTGATCAGGTCAACCGGCCCTTTTGCAGCTACTCAGCTCTCCCCCTATACCACAGTCATCAGCAGAATAACAAAAACATATATGTAATACTATATAAGAACCAGCAACACTCAAACTCAGGTCTCTCAAGTGCCTTAAATCAATGTGACTCAAAAGTGTCGTAAATGCATTTTTTCAGAGCTCCAAGGCCACTTATTTGTCACGAATGGGGCTCTCTTTAGAAAAGAGTTGTGGTTTGATCTCAGTACTTTTCAGAACAATGTCTCCTTGGAAACTTGTGAGATGCCAAATGGTGTCTCCATGAGGAAGGCTGGGCTTTTGAATCTTTTCTTTGGGAAGTGACAAATCACTGTTTTCACTTTTTAATAAACCCTCTCCCCTAAAAAAGGGGTAACATCCACCTGTTTTCTAGAACAAGGAGAAGAAGACGACCTGTCAGTAACTTACAGTCACTTGTTTGACTATTGGTTTTTTCTGGACATGAAATTCACCCACCCAGAGCCCACCAAGGAGAAGCACATAATTGGAGACAGCAGGGGATGAAAGCAAGCCTGGCAAATGAGAGCTTGGGAAACCAAAACCTGAAGCAGATCCTGTGTGCTTAAGACCTTTATTCCATTTAAGAACAGGAGGACTTTATTAGCAAATCCAGGCAAAGCTTCCCTTGTATCCTTGGTCCACCCCAAAATCTCACCAACCAGGCACTTACCTAAGCATGACTGTCCTCACACTCACATACCATGTATGGTAGAAATCCATGTATGGCAGAAGGATATGCCTGTTCACAGACTGGGAATCTTCACAGTCGAAATCACGTGTATTTCACAGTATAGTAAGGGAGATGCTGAGGATCTGGTTCTGTGACTCAGTCTTCATATTTTCTTCTGTGGCACAGCCTTAAGTGGCACAACCTAAAAGTGTCAAATAAAAACATAGAGCATGGAGTGAGGCAACTTTTGCATGTGCAACCACCCTACCTCCAGCTTTGCCAGCACCTGGCAAAGCAGAAAGCAGAGAAAAAGCAAGTTTTCACCACTCCAGCACATTTTGTCTAAGACTGTGAGATGTGTCCTAACACTATTTTAATTAAAATGCAATATCAATTTGATTTGAACCACCACCTTTGATACCAAATTCTGCAACTTTATATAGTAGGCTTGAGTGGAAATAAAAAATTAATGTCTTAAATAATTTAGGCATCAGAGAAAGTCCCATGACCATAATACAAACATATTGATGTTGGCAAGAAAACATTTATTATTAATTTTACATAAGAGCTACAAAGTTCCAGGTGCATTTCCTATTTCACACCAAACTTTGTAGACATGCAGAACTTAATGGTAATTAGAACATATTTATTTGTATCAATTTGCATTTTATGTTGGGAAACACAAAAATTAGACATAAGAAGGAGGATTGAGTTTTCCAAGAATATTTGGCCTGAATAAGCACTCTTAATAAATTGTCAGTGCTGCTGCAGTAAATGAGTAGGTGTTTATGAGAATACAAAAGATATTAACTAACCATTTTTAGAATTGTCATGGCAATGCCCCAGATTTCCTAAAAAATCCCAAATAGGTACTGACTAAAATGTTATTTTCTTCTGTGTTTGTCTTCTTTACCCAGAACAATGAATTACATCTACAGAATACATGCATATGTGTGTATATATACTGTAAGAACACATCCACATGAGACTGATGTAGATATACACACATATATTCAGGAGATTATGTGTGCATGTAGGATAAACAAAGAAAAGTATGGCAAACACCAAATCTGCAAGTAAGAATTTACATATTTTTGTTGCTGCTAATAACCACTTGGCAAAGGGCTGTTCTTGCGTTTTCTTCATGGTATGCATCTTTGAGTGTACTCTCATTTTCTGAATACTGCAATTTTAAATGAAGAAATTCCTTTGCCTACTCTAATTTAAATTCAAACACAGATATTACAGTAAGTACTGTGTTTGCTCACTGCATGATCTGGGCCCAAATTTCCAAACAAAGGTTTTCATGCCAAAAATTCTAGACCCCTAAATTTGGAGAGAAAAACAGCATCATTATATTTGTTTTTCTTATTCAGCATTTTCCTGTTCTGAAATAACAGTCATGGAGGCAGAACAGAGGGGCCAGTTCTGAGCTCCAGCTCTGGCAGCTGCACTGCACTGAGCAAAGCAGCACAGAGGAGGGTGTAAGGCTGTTCTTAGGTGGCATCAAGCTGCTGGGACTGGCTCCAGTAAGAGGAGAGGGCTGAGACTGCAAGGAGCCACAGCTGGACCTCCTTGAACTCGGGTGCTGCCTGAATGGTGCTGCTTTGCCACCACAATCACCAAGGCTGCTGAGGCTCCAGCAGGGACCTGGAATGGAAGAGTGAGAGGCTTGACTGGAGCTGCTCTCCTCAGCCCTGAGCACAGCTGGCCCAGGAGAGCCGTTTGTCCACATTATGTGGCTTGTGTATAATAAAACATAGCTCACACATTTTTAGATCATTAGCTGCAGTATTAAAACAGGCGTCTTGCTGAGAAAATAAATACAGAAAACATGACTAGAGGAGATGGTACAATCATAGAGAACAGAGAGCAAAATCAGAACTATACCTTCTTTTTCTTCCTTTTTTTTTAAACTAATGCAATTAAAGACTTCTTCAGCATTGACAAAAAGGGAGTATTTAATGTGAACTTTAAAAAAAATAAGAATATTTAAGGGTTTAATATACCTCCAGGAAGAAAAAAAAAAAAAGGAGTTAAAAGATGTCCTTAAAAAAAAAAATAAGATCTACAAATGGGTGGTGAAACTCTATAAAGCAGCTGTAACTTGTTAACAGTCACACTCTCCTGTGACCCGAGATGCAAGAATCTGGCCATGAATTTTTTACAGATATCCTTTAAAACAAGTTCTGGCTGATATCACTGTGGCCCACTGGCCAACTTTCTGAAGACACTGTGGCACCTAAAGGAAATAAATTCTCCTGACATTTAGTCTTCAAGGAGGCAAGAGGGGGAGGGAGGGAGAGAGGGAGGGAGGGAGGGAGGGGGGGAAAGAAAAGACTTAATCAGTAGCAGTGACTCAGTATTAAAACCCAACAGTACTCTTTTCCCTCTGCTCTGCATATATGGTTCCTCTGAGAGACCAACATTAATGAATAATAATAGTAATTTCTTCACTAGCCATTGTTAAGTTTGATAGCATGGGAAAAGGCTAAATATGAGAGACTAGCTTTCTACAAAGATGGCCCAAACAAATCTTCTGGATTTAAAGAGTCAGAATTTTGCAGGGTGTTGATAAACGTATCCTAAATGTCTCTCTCTTAATCACAGCCCCAAAGAGATACCCAGAAGAAAAAATGCTGAGAGTCGTACTTCCAAGCAATTAAATCAAAATCCATATTCAGATTTTGGTCACATATAGGTGGGAAGAAGTGAATGTTGCATTACACTAAGGGTTCCTCTAAACACTAACAACACTAATTCAGAGATGTGCAGAAATAAAGGCCATGCTTTCCCAATGGATTTTGCCTCAATGCAACTTGAATGAAAGAAATACTGTGGATCTTCCAATGACCTGTCTGATCTTACCATGCAGCTCCACACTTTCTTGCTTGCACATGAAGAAAATAGCACATGCCATTCCAAGAACACCAATGCGACATGAGTTGGCTTAATTGCAAATTGTCCTAGCTGCTTTCTTGCCATGGCACTATGCATTTAGAAGGGCTTCTTCTATAAGCTGGAGGACACCACCAGCCCCATGAGACCACCAGGCTCCTGGATTAGATTTTATCCACCTTAAAGTGCTAGTGGAATGAGCACAAAACTGTTCGCAGCAGCCAGTACACCAGCCTCCATGCTGATGCCTACACAAGTCTTGAAGACATTGTGCTTAGACTGAAGAGTTCTTGTTAAGAAAAACACTAGAGTGGCCATTAGTAAGTCTTTACTAAAGTAAATTCAGGAGTGGTATCTTGTTTTCAAAAACCCCTATAACATACCAAAATTTGGGGGAACAGCAACATACAATGCCTGAGCCATTGCCTAGTTGCTGGAGATAAGCTCTGATTCTCATCACCCACCTTCAAAATACCACAGGATCAACATGCTGTTCTAGCCAGGACACTGAAATAGCTAAGTCCTTTCGTAACGTTAATCGTGGTAGGGAAAGCTATTTCATGTCCCCATATCTCTGCTCCTTTATTAAAGGTATTTGACAGTAGAAGGAGTCGTAGCTTTAAGCATTTCTCCTCTGACATTTTGTTCAGTCTTGCTTTGAGTTTTCACCAGGCCCAGCAAATATTAAAGCCTAAGCATAGCTATAATAATAGAGCCCTTGAGAAAGATGGCACTTCCATGGTTGCAGGTGTTGAAATACTCACCCTGAGATCTCTGTCTCATTAGCTCTGCTTGCTAGCCTCCTTAGTACTGGAAAGGTTATTATAACACTGTGCCTATATGAAAGAAGTCCAGCTCTGATATGGACATAGATCAGCCTCACAGAATCACTGCCACATTTGGCACAGCCCAGCTGTCAGTCTTTGCAAAAAGGCCAAGAACTGGAAAGATACGAAGACCAGCTCTGCTGGACCCTGCAGCAGGTCATTCAAGGTCAAATCAGTGTGGTAATATGGGGAAATGCACTCTGCTGGAGCTTGTCCCATGCCCATTCTGCAAGGAAAACTACAGTCTTTAGGGCTGTCACTTTCCTTCACAACCACTAAATTCAGACAAGCATTTTTTAAAAAAACAATCTCAGAAAAAGTTAAACTAACAAACTCTAAATAGGGAAAGGTGTTAAATTATGTGTGGCCTCATTCTTGTGCTCTCCCTGACAAACAAAATGTGACCAAAAGAGAATTACAAGCTATGAAGCTGTTAGACTTTCCTTGGACTCTTTATTTCAGATTCCTTATGAAGGAGTTGTTAGACTGGATGTGTCGGCATGCTGCATGATATAAACCATGAGGAGAAGGGAAAAGAGGGATTCTCTTCTCTCTACATGCACGCACACACACAAATACACATATACCCACATTGGCATTGAAATGAATGAGCCCATTCATAGTAAACACACATTCTGTTGGTTTATTAGGCTTGGAACCAAGTCACACCATCTCAACCTGCCAGAGTTAGGTTGTACAGAGAAAAATGTCTCACCTGCAGTACCTGTCAGGTTATCCATATTAAAGCAAGTCTTACAATTTCTACTGTCAATGGAACCAAACCCTAAAGGCCTTTTGCAGCCCTGAAAATGGGCAGGAAGATCTGGGCAGAAAGACAGAGGAACAGCAGTTGCTGGGACTCACCACCTCCTTAGGAGGCAGGCAGTGTTTCCCACAGGAATGACTGCCAGTGGGAGGAGGGACATTCCTTGAGGTTCCCCTTTCAGATACTTCTCAGAATCCTTCTCTCTGGGTGGGTTGGCATCTCCTCTGCCAGTGGGAGCAAATGCCCTGTCTTCCACAGGGTCTTAGCCAATCAATCATAGGTGGAGGGCAGGTTGCCTCTAGACTGTCTTCTGGCCCTCAGTAGCTCTTCTCTCTGTGGTCTTCAGTGCTACTCGGCACCGGAGGTGCTGGGAATAATCCTCTGCCTGCATCCAGCTGTCTGTGTGCTGCAACAAGAGCCTCACAGTGCCCTGCCAAGCTGCTCAGCCTTTGAAGGCAGAGCCCCAAATACCACACGTTCCATTCCAAGGCAGAATGTAACGACAGCTATAATTAAAACCATTATTAATGTAAACATATGAAGTCACAATAATAACTAAACTGTCCAACAGTGTCTGAGGTGGTGCCTCACTTCCTCTGGAAGATTGGATGTGTTCCAGTCAGAAGACAGGACAGTTGCTTCTCCTGGCTAGTTTATAACCTGGAGACCTATTGTCTGGGCACATTGTATTTGTCTCTTGTCTCTTGCACTGTTTTTCAGCCATCTTCTGCACAGAAGCTCACTGGGACTAGCACATAGCTGGTGTGGTTGGTTGATGCTGGCTGGATACCAGGTGCCCATGAAAGCTGCTGTATCACTCTCCTCCTGGGCTGCACAGGAAGTGAAAATATAATGAGATGCTCATGGATTGAGATAAGGACAGAGAGAGATTACTCAGCAGGTACCATCACAGGCTCAACTTGGGGAAATTAATTTAATTTATTATTAATCAAATCAGAGTAGGATAATGAGAAAATAAAAACTACATCTTAAAATACATTCTCCCTAACCTTTCTATCTTCTTGGGCTCAACTTTGCTCACAATTTTCTCTACGTCCTCCCCTGCAGCAGTGCAGGTGAACAAGGAATAGGGGCTGTGGCAAGTACATCATACATTGTCCTTGCCACTCCTCCCTCCTCAGAAGCAGGACTCCCCAGACTCTTCCCCCCCCCTCCCACAGGAGACAGTACTCCATGAACTTTTCCAGTGTAAGTCCTTCCTAGAGGATTCAGTTCTTCACAAACTTCTCCAGCGTTGGTTCCTCCAACAGGATGCAGTCCTTCAGAAAGAGATTGCTCCAGTGTGGCCCCCTGTGGGGTCACAAGTCCTGTCAGCAAACCTGCTCCAGCATGGGCTTCCTGTGGAATCACATCTTCCTTCAGGTATCCACCTGCTCCAGAGTGGGGCTCTCTATGGGCTGCAGATAGATATCTGTTCTACCGTGGACCTCCATGTGCTGCAGGGAGACAGCCTGCATCACCAAGGTGTTCAGCACAGGCCACAGGTGAATCTCTGCCCTGGTACCTGGAGCACCTCCTCTTCCTCCTGCTTCATTGACCCTGGTGTCTGCAGAGTTGTTGTTCTCCCATATTCTCACTCCTCTCTCTGGCTGAAGATGACCTTGTGCAGTTTTTCCCCTTGTTAAATCTGTTATCCCAGAGGTGCTACCACTGTCATTGATGGGCTTGGCCCTGGTCAGCTGTGGTGTGTCCATCTTCAAGCTGGCTGGCATTGGCTCCATCAGACATAGGGGAAGCTTCTAGCAGCTTCTCACAGAAGCCACCACTGTAGTTCCCCTGCTAGCAAAATTTTGCCATTCAAACTCAATACAGACAATCGAGACAACATTGCACTGCGAAGTGCTTACATTCATGCACAACTAATTCTGGCCCATTGCTGTCAAATTAGGTCTATTAAGAAAGAAAAGATCCTTGATGTCCATCATCAGCTCCTTACCTGCATATCGCAACAAAATTATCTCAGAAGAGTCAGAATAACAGTAAGTATATAGCTCATAGTATTCTGTTTTGGATTGTTTTTCCCCCAATCTTTGTAAATAGTCTATGCGTACTTTGCTCCAGCCAGTTTTCTCTCTGTACCATCAACACAGTAGACATTGATCTTTATTTCTGGCATATGCAGCAGAATTTAAGAGTTTCTTCATTTAATGTCAAATTAACTCTCCTCTTTCTGCCAGAATTTTGTTTCTCCAAAGAACCCTTCTCAGGCTCTGTGACTACTTTTCACGTACTTTTTCATAACAACTTAGGAATTATGTTTCCTGAAACAGAATTTCATGCAGTGGTAGTAGTTTCCCTTACACTGATAAGAGTGACGAGGAATATGATAGTTTTGTCACTATCATTTTAACCTTAATTACTTTGTGTAGACCCTCATTCTACGTAGTCGCTCTGAAACTCATCTTTAGCTCACCTCTGAACATAACTTCATTTTTCTTAACATACCAGGCTAATGTTGCACTTCACTACTTCTGTCAAACACTTTAAAGAGTGAGTCTGCATCTTCAAATCTCCTCCAGGTTCAGATTCAATTTACAAACCATCCATTTGTAGTCAGGGAAAAAAAAAATAAGCTGTGAATTCTCTGGAGTGTTCACAAGGTCATTCAGTAACACGAATAAGTGGTCTGCAGTTGATTTCAGCTAATAAAATAGTAACAGCTAAGGCCTCCCACAACTAAGACATGAAGTCTTTTACAACCATGCCAAAGCCTCCTTTTCTATCTGAGCTTTTTAACTCTTATTTCCTGTTAGCATCTACTTTTCATAAACCACAGTCCCTAGCTGTGACCATTCTCCTGTAAGAAGAATGCACTGAAATCCCAAAATCTTTCTTTGAAATACCTGTGGACAATTTAGTTTTGTGCATGACATCCTCTCAAATTAATTCCTTTTACTTCTTAGACTTTTTATTAAGGTCAGACAATGTCATTGTGTAGGAGCATTCTCTATTTATTTATTCAGGCAACACTATAAGGTACAATTGTTCTAATGTAATCCATCATTCCCAGAAATCTACTATTTCTTTGTCAACTGCAGTGGTTTCACTGTTACCTATATGTCTTGCCAAATAACCTTCTTTCTCAGGTGTGTTATTTATATTACAGAAAATTTACATTTTGCTGGCATCACACTAACCCAGCAGGTCTGGTTCTGTTCCAGAATGCTCAGAGTCAGTTATTCTCTTCTGACATTTCAGTTTCTTTTAGCATTTTTCCTATATTAACATATCATCTATGGTGCCCCAATTTCTTCTGTACTATAATAACTTTTTTTTGTCATATAAATGCAGTGCTGTACATAACCTAAATGGAAGTCTGAAGAAACAAGGTTTTCTCAATAAGACATGGAAAACACACAAAACATGTGCTATATTTTCACAAAGAGTCTTCCTGGAGCCCTGTGATACATCCAGCATATAAAAAAATTAGACAATATCTCTGAAAAATAATCACCTAACAACTACTGTGAATTTATTTCCTTTTTTTCATACTTGTTCAATTCTTCTGGTCTATCCAGACTGAAAGCGTTCTGTCACTATTTTCTTCTCTAGAAATGAACAAAGGATGTACCCACAGCTCATTCTCCTATGTGTTTTGTGATTCTTGGGGTAATAAACTTCACCCGGATCCTCTTTTTTTGCATCTTCCTTCAGAGGAATGGAATTTGAATAGGAAGAGGGACTGGCTATTTGAATAGGAGGGAGGCTGACTCTGATTCTCTCCTCGGATATGTGTTCTGCTCAGAGACAGCTTGTTCCTTATCTGTCCTCTGATGTCTCCTCAGGTATACTGTCCTTCTGTCCTCTCTCACAGGCACATTGTCCTGTTGAGAACAAAAGCTCAACACACCAGTTATTCCTTAACAAATGCCCTTCTCCATAAAGTTAATACAGACTGTATCTACCTGATTTATTTACCCTCATGTTAACTTTAGTTGCTATTAGCTTACCCCTGTAAACCTCCTCTGACTCTCCATTATCTTCTTCTTCTTGATTAGTGGTACAGTAATAAAGAGGAAAAAAAAAAAAAAAAAGAAAACACAGTATCATGTGCATCAGTATCCAATTTAAAATGAATAAATGTCTTACTTACTTTCAGAGTGATAGTCCATTCATCTTCTGATGAATTGGTCTTATGAAGAATCCCCCCGAGCAAATGGTGCTGTCATTGATCTCCTGTATGCTACTTCTTACAAACTATTTCAGTGATGTAATCTAGTCCATGCCTTCTTCCAGTTTATGGCTTGTGCTATTTTTTACGCCATCTGCAGGTCCAGATGCTGCTCTTGTAGTACTCCAATTATAACTTCATCAAGCATCTTTCTTTGCACTGTTTTGGATTCTCAGTTATGTCTTTCCCTTCATTCTGAACTGTGCACCTGGTTAGTTTGTCAAACTCTAACTCCTTTGTTAAGAGTTATTTTGGGATGTTCTAATGATTTGTTCCAGATCCCAGTCGCAATCTCCTCTGTAATCAGGTCTTGCTTCATTGAATTTCAGAATTTTCTCTTCAGTCACAGAGATTTTCACTGTTATGGATTTCACCTTCTTTTTTAACACATTCTCCTTAGAAGTAAAAAAAAATTTAAAAAAAAAAAAAAAAAAAAAGAAATCCTTGTATTTCATTATTTCAAAGCAAAATACTCCTGAACACTTTTACACTTAATTCTGCCTGCCTAAGTAACTGAAAACCAAAGAAACCTGTCAGGACTTCAGTACATCCTATTATAAGACCAAGGTATTATCTTTTAAATGTCTTCCCTTTTGAAAGCAGATAAAGAGTATGAGGTCATTCACATCTTCTACTGTTTTCTCCCACTCATCCAAAGTTTTCTCTGCAGTGAAATTCTTCATTGCTTCATTACTTCACTTGAGATGCTTGCTTGCTTGCTTGCTTGCTTGCTTCCTTCCTTCCTTCCTTCCCTCCCTTTTATTTCCAGCACCATCAGTTACCCCCTGGTGATTAGTTTGTGTACAAGACACTGATCTTGCCCATATGCCATTGCTGTGGATAACTGCATCAGTTCCAAGATCCCTTTCTAGACTGGTCATATGGGACCCGAAGCCTTTACATGCCCTGTAGCTTGCCAGTGCAGTGGTTCACGAGTGCCACACTGACAAGACTGACACCCTGAAGGGGTTTCTAAGGCACAGAGGTTGCTTTGCTGCCTCAGGGGATTATAGAGCCTGCAGCCATATTAACTGTTGAACAGATTTCTCTCTCAGATACTAAGGTTCCTCACAGTAACTGGATTTGTCTTCTGTCCAAACCTCACAGAACAGGTTTCCCAAATGGGGAAGCAGTCCTCCTTGAAGGTTCATTTTCCTACAGTGAAAGACATCTCTCTTTCTCTTTCTAAACCCTCAGAAGAACTGTGACTAGGCAATTCCTCTCGTCATTTCCTAGGTGTGCAAGCCACACTGCATAAGTTCAGTAAATCTAACAGTTCTTGGAAGGAGTGGATCCATTATGTGTGCAGGGTGCAGATGGCCTGCACATATCCAGTAAAGTTGCTGCTCTCAAGATGCACAGGACTTAGAACATGTGGTCCAAGATTAGTGGTACAGTAATAAATAAGAAAGACAAATAAACTCACATCTCTTGTATAAAATAGAAGCAGGCAAATACCACAACAGATACATCAAAGTGGGAAAATATAATTTCTCTCTGCTTGTCCTTGACTACATCTTTGTATACTTTATGGAAATCCCAGGTTTGCCTCTCCTAAGACTTTCTCAACCCTGCTCAGGATGACAGATCTCTGAACATGATGAGCAAGGCTGAAACTACACTCTAGGACCAAACAGGTAGTTAAACATCTGAAAATCCATTATAAATAAAAGCAGCCTTCAAATTCCATATGGTTAGAATTGCCAAAAGACAGGAGGACATCATCTGGAAAAGTTAACAAAACATAATTTTAAGCAGAGCCAGGAGAAAGAAGGAAAAAAAAAAGGAAAATTACTCAAAGTTACTTCTTGCTTTTTATTTCTGAAAGACAGAGTTTGAATATGTTGTACACCTCAGTGATATGACAGATAAAAATGAAAGGTCCATATGAATATCATATGTAGGCATATCTACAGATTTGTAAAAGGTCTGAGGCTGCTCCAAGAGCTGTCACAGTGAGTAGTGTTGCAAATGGTCTTTTTGTCTCCTGACCACATAAACAAAGCTTTGTCTATATAATAACTGAGAAAGATGAATCCTCAGCCCATGAGCTCCTGCCAGGAGGTAGGATGTACTCTCAGATTTTGTTAAGGCACTCAACAAGCCAATGCTGAATTTGAAGTTAGACCACAATAATACCACCTCTATGGAAAGACCCAACAAACTCATACCATTATAATAATTTTTTCTAGGTTCTCATGACACCTGGTTTTGGCTAAAATCTTTACAATGAAGCTGCAACATACTATAGGACAGTGCAAGAGTTTATAGAATCGTATGTGTTCACAACTCATATACTTTTTTAATAGCTGCTACTACAGTTTTAGTCTCCCCACTGTGTAAATTCAGTAGGATTTACACATAAGAGCTAGTCAGTCATCTGTTTAAGGAATATTCAGCTGTTTCAGGGGAATAAGCTATCTGACTTATCCAAATTTTCTTTCTCCAAATTCCATGTTCTCATAATCCCTGTAGACCTAGCGATTCCAAGAGAAGTGCTGCTATTAAGGACCAATGTGAGGCCAACCTACACTTAGATTCAGGGCTCTGGAAGCACTTTTCTTAATCCAAAACAAGAAGTCAGAATAAATTTTTCCTCCCAACTCTGAGCAAATCCATCATTTTAAGCCCTCACAACATAGAAGTATTAATGTTTTTCCCTTTATAATTTGGCAAGATTCTCCTGAGTGAACAAGAAAGCTGATTGTTTCAAGTTGGAACTTCATAGGTCGTTGTGTCCTTAACAAAACCAAATGAAAGTGGTTTTACTGAGATTATTCAAGGTACATTGTGGTACAATGTACATTGTTACACTGGCTGAAGATACAGCCATGTATTTAGCACCATTCCAAGTCATAAAAACTTGCTCAGAATTTTTTTTCTCTTAACTTGAAAAATTTACTGGCTAATCACACATGCATAATTGCAAAATCACAGAATCACAGAATATACAGAGTTGGAAGGGACCCACAAGGATCATCGAGTGACTGAATGAATCTTCCAAATGTCAGTATTCTTTTCAAAACATATTTGTCATTGACTGAGGTGGTACGTGATCATTTTTACTCCCAATGGACCATTTTAGAGAAAATGTGACTGAGTGAAAATGGGATTACTATAGAATTTTTTTTCATAAGCCGTTTAAATACTAGGATAATTTGTGTTCCTTTCTTGATTAGCAAAAAAGCTTCTGAAAAGTCTGAAGCTAAAAACTAGTGACAGGAAGTTTAAAAAGTAAGTTTAGAACTTTGTCAATTGCTTTCACTCTGAAAGATTTCTCAGAGTTTGTCTTTAAAAGAATTTTTGAAAAAAACAGGCATTAAGTTACACAGTATGGACAGTCCTGTATATACTCTGGTGGGGGAAGGGAAGTGAGGTCCTAACAATCCTACTCACTATTCTTATTCCTGGCTTCAGAGGAGAATGACACTTCAGCAGTTTTAGAAAAAAAAAGCACTGTATCATCTGATCCTTCTCTTTCCATAATGCAATATCCTCAACAAGACAGTTTTGGGGTCCAGCCTTTTCAAAATACATAGAAGTTGCAAATTATTCCTGACTGCCTAGTAATCATAATACATAGACAAGAGAGACTAACTGAAAATCCACAACCAAACTCATATACAGGGACAACTGGCTGTGTAGCACACGCCTTAGCTCATTGAACAACATCCCCTCAGAGGAGCCTGAATTCGTGGGGCTGGTTTTGATCAATACCAAAAGTTTTCTATACCCCTGCTCATGTTCTTACAGAAAAGGTACTGTGTCTCCCTATACCTTTCATTCAAGAAAGGATTTAAAGGATTGAAGGTCCCTAAGAAATTTCTAATTAAATACAGTAGATTTGGAGGTCTATGACACTGCAGCTTCATTCGGCCATCCATCAACATTTCATAACCCTAAGCATATTACCTTGACCAGCAATGTGAAATGGGAATGAACTAGAACACTGACAAGGTTGAGCCCCAAGAGAAAGGGTAAAGAGATAGAGAAAGAGAAGGGTTGGGGGGAAAAAAGCTTGCTGAAAAGAGATCTTAAAGAAGAAATAGAATTACACTTTCTAATGTTGGCAAATAAGATAAATTAACATCAGCATTGCAAGTTTTATTGTCTTTGAGGTTTGGAAAGCAGGATTTCTACCAGGAGGGAAAAACTGTTTCTCTTGCTCTCAGATCCTGATATGTTAAAATCCAAAATACATTACATAATAAGGAAAGTTAAATGACCTTCCAGCACTGAAACTATGCCTGAAAAGTTAGGCTTATGTCTCTGTTTTACCATTAAAGTGATTTTTCTGAACATCATGATCAGAAACGATAGGTCCAGGAAGGGAAGTAGAGTTAGTCCTAATGAGGCTGAGGCCATAGGCCATGCCATGTGTCAGAGTGACAGAAAATCATATGGCAAACTTGAGGACAACAGGTGGATTTTTGCTTCTATTGACTAAATTGTTTCTTCTTAAGTCATATCACATTCATACCCCAGCCAGTAGAGATCTAAATTCCAGACATAAAGCAGGATGCAAGACAACAGGTTTTGTTAGCAAACATGTGAATGGTCTGCACTGGCAATCTGAACTGGAAAAAGAGACTTCAGTAGCTAACAGTCAAAAATTCTACTTCAATCCACAAGGGCATCAGAAAATTCCAGCTGAGCCCCAAGCTTATTAAAAGGATACCTATCTCAGTAGTCTTGCTAGACAATTCCTTCACTTTGCCCACTCCCAATCACCTACTTTCCTGGACCCCTCTGAAGCATGTAAGGTTTTCCCTGAGTCATAAATGGTCTTTAGCAGAGCCTCAGCCAGCCCGACAATTCTGGGAAGCATCAGCCTATTCCCCTTGTGTAGTAAAGCCAATACTACAAAGCAGTGACAGTACCAGTGTCCCTGTACAGTGGATCCCATTATGGTGGGAGACAGGATGCAGCCTCAGAACTCTTCTGCCACTAGGAGAAGCTACTTGGTTCATCCAGCCAGTAGAGTAGAGCAATATTGGTTTATGACATATGGAAAAAAACAAAGGGAGGAAAAGTATGATTTAATGAAAAGTGGTTTCTAGAGTGCCAGCTACAGATGCAGTGAGCTGTATCCCATAAATTTTAAGGAAAGATTCCAGATTGTTGTGACTTATTTGGTTTTAGGGTTTTTTTCTCAGCCTGCTGGATTTCTCAATGCAGGTTTATGCTGCTTTAGAAATTCAAAATTATGCTTTAATGAATTTTTTCCTTTCTTTCTACAGCCAATATTTTGTTGTGTCCCTCGAGAGTATGACAGATGCTTCATTACTGGCCTCATCAGCACGAGAAGGTGAGATTTTCACCATCAGAGAATTATATTTACTAGTGTGTAAGACTTAAGGCATGTCTTCTACAAAAACAAGCACAGTTTGGCATTTATGTCATTTCCGGAAATCAAATCATATTTCAGCCACATATATGCTGATCTGTTGATCTTGAGATATTATTTCCAAAAATCAATGGTTTGTGTATGACTTTCAAACATATGCTTTTCATCATAGGAGGCTGATGTGAAGAGGATGACAATCAGCCAGTGTTTTATCAGTGCCCTACCATCACACCTGTCCACCAGTGCAACATGGGAGGTTTCTGTAGCTGTGTCACCAACCATACCCACAGTGGGCATACTGTAAGCATTATCTCTGGTAACTACATAGTCTAAGAATCCTAGAAATTGCTTTATAGTTCTTACACATTTCCATATTGCCTGGCAGTGTGCTTAGCAGCCTGAAGCAGACTGAGCATTTCATTGAGCTCTCTCAGGATGATATTTTATCTCTCTTCCAGTTTCCTCACCTGTAATATGTGTTATATTTCCTACTGAAGGGTATGGTTGTGATTAGTTTTAAATGTTTGTGAAGCATTTTGAACTTGAAAGATTTGAAGTAGCAGGTTTTGGCTCAAGTTTTTCTTAAGCAAAAGTTGAGTGTGTGGAGAAGGTGTCGTAGCTCCAAGCACCAAATAAGCATCACTACAGCATTTGTGAAGAGACGCAAGTAACATAGCGGAAAACAGATGCCTGAACATAGATTCAAGTAACAGATGAAAATATATTTTCATTACGTTTGGAATCTCTTTAGTGCATTGAATGCAAATATTCATACATTTAAAAAGATAATTTTTTCAAAAACACAGATTGATATAAACATCCAACAAAAACAAATTATAATCTATATTCACAAGATAAGCTTTTTGTACTGTTTATTAAAGTTCTGATACCCTTGGTAAACATCAGTTACAAAATCAGAAGGAATATCAAGCAATTTGTTTGACTAATCCTGTATTATATGACATAGTCAAGATCAAATGCCAGGAATTAGTGATGGAACAGTGACTCTGGAGTGGTGATTTTGTTCAAGATTCAGATGCCTAAGCTTAGTGGTTAATAGTGTAGGTGGCTACAAAAGAATGAAGTGTCATTCTACTCACTAGACAGATCTGTGGCAAAATCAGCTGCCATTTCAGGTACTGTAGCGTATCCTGTGAGGTACCAGCTGTCTTTCCAGGCGTGCTTTCGTACATGTTACATCAAAACTCACTTGGACATCTAAGGTACCCTAGAACATCTCCCCTTTGTAAGCAGGTCAGTCTCCAAGCATCTGGAATAGACTTCATTGACTAAATTAACTAGTGGGAATGCTGGGCTAGCACAGAGACATACATTTTCAATACCTATACAGAAGCCAGGCTGTACCCCACTCCAAGCTGTTACCAGTCCTTGGGAATGAAGTATGTCACTACATAAACCTGTTTTCCCAAACTATGATTATTTTACCTTTGTTAAAGAACTAAAAAAAGCACTGTTTCTGGGAGCTACAAACCATCCCATTTGTTTTAAAGGTGTTTTAACCAGTTGCTCTGAAGGATCCTTTTGACATTTTAGAGGAACTGTGTGAAGCTGAGAGAGTGCAGGGGACCCAGTAGGCAGTGTTAGGAGCTGCTCTTCAGTGTCTTCCTGTGGAAGAAATGGTTCTCCTCCAAAGGAAAAGAAGGTTCTGTTATTCCTGCCAATTTCAATGAAAGAGTCCTTTCAGTATCACAGCAAAGGGGAAACATTGCTTCCAGCCATTCTTCCTACTGTACAGCAAGAAAAGGAACCGCCTTCCTTTGAAACTTCCAACAAGGAGGTAGATCATCATATAGGTGAAGTTAAAAACCAGAATGAAAGCTTTTTGTGATATGACACTATGCCCTAACTGCTGACACAGGTATGTATTAATGCAATGCAGAAGAGAGCTAATTTTTTATCCTTTTGTACAATCTTTGCAAATTTCTATTGTAATAAAGATCTGGTTTAGGCAAGAGAGGTCAACTTTAGAGTTCTGAGCATCATGCGCCTGACAGTAGTCCAAGAGGTGTTGCTATGCTAACACTGTGTCACTGGCACCAGGACAGCAGGAAAAAGTGGTGGAAAGCAAGCACAGGAAACCTGTCCCTTGAGCCACAGCTATCGCCCAGCTTCACCCAGCAGTGGATCATGTCACCCACCTCCTGCTATACTGCAGCAAGAAGTCTTGTTTTGGACTGAGTGTTCTTGTTAGATGGCCAGGGATACCTGAAAGTAACTACAGCTGAGATGAGCAGAACTTCATCTCCAGTACAAAATGAGAAGAAACTGTGGGATCAGGAGTGGTGGGAAAATCGATGGGAAGTATTGATGATTTCTACCCAAACCTGTTCTCACTGAAGCTCAGTGGCCATATTATTCAGGCTGGCAGGAAAACCTGGAGGAAAACAGGTGGAAAGAAAGACAGTGGCGACTTTCTCTGCAAGGAGAAGAGGCAATGATTTTTGCCCCTCAGATAACTTTTTCTAGATATACAAATACCACAAAGCAAGAAGACACTGAAGTACTATTCTACCCACAATGAAGGCATGATTCGTATGTCCAGTGTAACCCACTCTTTCCTCTAAGAGTCACGAATGCTGTATTTTGCAGATGGCTTTCAGAGAATGTCAAAGGATACAAAAATACACATGCAGCCAGACAGCTTCTGACTGAACACCTGTCTGAGGAGACTCTAGAATGACAGCTACTCAAAGAAGTGTTATAAGAAAAAAAATGTGTTATAAGGAAAAAAATGTGTTAAATTTGCCTGAGATGTCATTATATGATTAATTACAATAACAAAGAAAGATCACCCTTTGTTTCTACTTCCTCCATTTGGGGGGAGGGGTTGTCAGCAAAATCAGTAGACCTAGGATATCAGTCAGCCTATCGCACATTTTAGTAGGATGTCAGAAATCTCCAAGAGCAACGGCATTGCACAGGAGCTGCTGATAGCTCCTCAAATGCATAGATTATTCTATTTTTGATGATATGCGTATGTCAATCTCAGAGCAAAATTGAGCCCTCAGGGCAAAATTCTTCTCTCAGATCCACACATCAATGGGAGTTCCCCTCATGCAGGAAGAACAGATTATGGGAGGTGAGAGCTGCTGCGTGGGTCAGGATAGAAAATTTTGTCTGTAGTGATTATTTTTGAAATAACAAATTGAAAATATAAATATCATTTTCTGTCACAACAAAACATTTGAACAATCTAAATCTGCCCTACCAGCATCACAGAAAAACACACCACAGTTTCACAAACATAAACAAATATTTAGCTCAGGGGTTTTAGAGTGAAAGAGAAGTAAAATTATGTCTTCAGAAAAACTGAATACATCAAATTCTTCCCCTACAATAGTGAATTTCTTCACAATGAAAACACTCTTTATTACAACAAACTCACTGGGGACAAAGTGCTTGAAGATTCAGGTCTGCGTAATCCTTCATAAGGTGAGAAATCACATTCCTAGTGCCTTCAGGCCTTCACAGACTGAGCACATATGTAAAGAAGAAAAGCTTCATTCCACCACACTCACCATGAAGCATGTCCTGCATATGAAATGAATTCCTTGCTCCAGAAGGGTTGATGAAGAAGAAAGATCACTAATCTAGAGTAGCCACTCAGGAGCTCTGGTGCAAGCTTCCCAGTTCTCCACAGACAAATTGTGCATGTAAATTTTGGATTAAGTGTGCTAAAATACACATGTACAAAGAAGGAAGCCAGTCAAGGATTTAGCTTTGGAATTGTTGCCAGAGTGTGTGTCTCAGCCAGATCTACGTTCTCTTTACACATGCTTTTCTTTGTGTGCTCCTTTAATGATAAAATTGATTCCTTCACAATGCAATAGTACAGGATCTATGTATTCTTTTAATTCCTAGTTCTCTCCAATTGTTAATTTGAAAATTAGCAGTTATTAAAATAATGTTTAAAAGAGTAAATTGGGGCCTATATCCTATATGGACACTGTGAATGGATGTAAATTTCACCTGAAAATTCCAGGCTGCTGGTATCAGGTTTTAATGCTGGTGGTCTGATTTAATCTTTCTCTCTTGCTTTGGCTATTTCATCTCTTTCAACATCTTCTCGCTGGAAAAATTCAATACTCATTAGTCACTATTGAGATCATTAGCACGCAGTATTGGCTCTCTACAACTCCTATAAACAAAGACATAAAGTGCTTTCTCATGTTTCTTGCTGCAGTTTCAGAAGCAGTTGATATTGCAAGAGGGTAAAGGGACTTACAGATACAGTGCAAGCAAAACAGCAGCCAGGGACAACACCTAAGGCTTTGGAAAGATGTCATTATTTTGAATTATTAACAAGAAACAATCTAAATTCGAAACTCCACTAATGTGCCTGTAGGAACCACATACCCCTAATACAAACGTTTATGAATTAGGTAAGCTTTTAAGTACTAATTAAATAAATATTCAGCTATAACCTATTCTGCCTGTGGACATGCAGTTAGAAATCTTTGTTATCCTGCTAGAGATACCATGGATATAAAATGGTAACAAGGACAGCTATAAAAAGTTTGCATTCTATTTCCACTTGAGAAATGTCAAACTTTGTTTTTGTTAGTGTTTCTCTGGGAAATATTTCTCATGCAGTTTTTTCAACCATAACCTGAGAAGAATATTTAATTGCAGGAATAATCACCGTAGAGTATCAGAACTAACTTAATACTCATTAGTTTGACTACGGCAATACTTCTTAACTTGACTTGTGAAATTTGTGCAATGAATTATTGAAAAGCCATTATTGAAATAACCTCTTCTTTTTTAACACAGCTGCTTATGTTTCCCCAATGAAACACAGCATGCATCTGTTGCCATAGATACCATTATTTTCTGAAATAAACATTACTTTTTTTCTCACTCCTACATCCACGTACAGGAAACTATGCCACCTTTTCCAATCATATATATTGCAGGTACAACAGTCCATTTAAACAATAATCTTAATAATGATAAAAGCCTGTCTCACCTCAACATGAAGACATTTAAGTGATGCGAAAGATGGTAATTCTCGAAGTTTATTAAACACAACATGGCATGTTCATATACAATCTTTAAAAGAGTGACCTTCCTGAGACTCCTGTCAATGTGTAAAACATGAGGAGGAGGAGTTTCACTAACAAGGTTTTGGGGACAGGGAAAGCAAGCTTCTGAAAATATGCTTGTTGTACCTCCTGTGTTCTAGTCCTGCAGTCTCTGAATGCTTGGAAAAAAAATTTTATTCTGGGGTTGAATTCGGGGTAATTTTATTTGATTAACTGGGCAGTCCTTTTTGACCTTGTTCTCCTGCAGCACAGAGTTTGGATAGTTTTCCTAAGTCTCATATACAATTTCCAAAGATAGGACTCTGTTCAAGGAACTTAAAAGACTGTCCTCAGGGATAGATCTTGTCACATCTATGCTAAGGTAGCTTCATGCAGTAGTCCTGAAGTAAACACACCACTGCAAAGAATCTATCTCATACTTCTAGTAGTAGAGAGGAAACTAAATTTCCAGAGGTTGCTTCTCTGTCAACTATCACAAACAAAAAGCAGACGAATAAAGGACAAAATAAAATAACATCCCAGAAAATAAACCACAAATTCACATACAAGGGAGTAG
This sequence comes from Calyptomena viridis, assembly GCA_013390005.1. Classification (NCBI taxonomy): domain Eukaryota; kingdom Metazoa; phylum Chordata; class Aves; order Passeriformes; family Eurylaimidae; genus Calyptomena; species Calyptomena viridis. Next base: position 264,972 of record WEIV01002512.1, read on the forward strand.
AAAAAGCATCATACAAGTTTCATCCTGGTCCACTTCTGACTATGATCAGGGAGGTAGGCAAAGGAGGTGCTTATAGGTGCTTATAACTGAGACCTGAAACAAGGGCCTGGATTGTAGAGGATAGAAATCAGCAGTTGTCCTGCACCATCAGCTGAACCACACTGAAGTATGCAAGCAGTACTCAGCCTTCATAATGTTGCAAAAAACATGTGGATATTGTAAACATTTGTTGGGGTTTTTAAGAACCCTTCCTCAAAGTACAATCAACACAGAGCAAAAGCAGGCTTTATCAATTCCCAAGAGCCAAAGCAGAGAGATGTGCCTTGCAACATATCTCAAGGGACAAGAGATGGAACTAATTTGGACCACTTTAGGAGGCAGATTCCAAAGGGAATACCTTGACAGCAGCTGCCTTTATATACCAGAAGGTTTTCAGAGTAATCATTCTTTACTGACCAAGCAAAACATCAAGAGATACATGGACTTTTATGTAGGTGAGTCTGGAGCCACTCATGGCTTTAAATACCGAAACCAACTCATTCAGTGTTGCCAGAAAACAAACAAGCAATCACTGTTAAGAATATGATGGTGGCTACCAGCAAGAGACTCCAACATCTGAGTCAATACAAAATGTAGCTCTATTTGCAATACATTGGGATATTCTAAGATAATTTACATATCTACTCTTCCTTCATGTAAGCATAAAGAGACATAGATCAAGAAGATACAACCAGGTAGGCCCTATAAACTTCACAGATTACAGCCCAAGTGGAAGGCTGACACTAGACTAGCGTGTGACCTGGCTGTGCTGTGGTGCACAGTAACAGTACAGCTGCTACTTTTTCAAAATTTAATGTTGGTTGGACAATGATGGACCTCAATCATGATTTTTCAGAAAACTCTGAAAACTTATGCAATCTCACTTTAACCTATTTGTAGAAAGACCATTATGGATTACAGTTACCCAGCAAGATTTTATATAGAGCAAGCATCCATATAAAAGGAATAAAGCAATAATAAGTAACTAACTCTGTCACCCAGAGACACCTTGACAGACCCGAGAGGTGGGCCCATGAAAACCTCATAAAGTTCAACAAGGATAAGTGCAAGGTGCTGCACCTGGGTCAGGACAACCCCAAGAAAAATATCAGCTGGGTGGAGAATGGATGGATAACAGCCCTGAGAAGAAGAACTTGGAAATGTTCGTTGATTGGAAGCTCAACACGAGCCAGCAATGTGTGCTCACAGCCCAGGCAGCCAAAAGTAGTCTGGGCTGTTCCAAAAACAGTACAACCAGCAGGTCAAGGGAGACAATTCTCCCATTCTGCTCTTGTGAGACCTTATCTGGAGTACTTCATACAGCTCATAAAAATGGATGTGGATCTGTTGGAGCGAGTCCAGAGGAAGGCCTCAAGAATGATCAGAGGACAGGAGCACCTCTTCTATGAAGACAGCCTGGAGAAGAGAAGGCTTCAGAGAGACCTTATAGCACCTTCCAGTACATAAATGGGGCTGACAAGAGAGCCAGAGAGGGACTTTTTACGGGAGCATGTAGTGACAGAACAAGAAGTAATGGCTTTAAACTGAATTACATTAAATATTGGGAAGAAATGCTTTACTGTGAGGTTGATGAAGCACTGAAACAGGTTGCCCAGAGAAGTTGTGGATGTGCCGTCCCTGGGAGTGTTCAAGGCCAGGTCGGATGGGTCTTGTAGCAACCTGGTCTAGTGGCAGGTGTCCCTGTTCATGTCAGGAGAGTTGGAACCAGATGACCTTGAAGGTCCCTTCCAACTCAAATCTTTCTATGATTCTATGAATTAAGAATGCAGATAAATTAAAGCAATTAAAATAATCTGAGAGAAACTATCATTTGCCAAGAAAAGTTAGGCCTTTCTACAACAGAAAAACTCATAGGTAAAGTGAATGAGGCCCAGAAAGAGACATTTACAGTAATAGACCTCAGAACCTGCTTTTTCTCAGTTCTTGAGATGAATATAGTTTTGATAAAGAACTAATATTTGAACATTTAAAGGAGACAAGTGGTTTGAACTCAACAGCATCTTCTCCCTTATTCTCCACTATTCTTCATCAAAATTACTCCAGACTTCACAGTATCATCTAGTGTATAATTTATTCAGGAAGAGTATTCATAGTAAAAAAATCTCTTCTCTCTTCTTCTCCATGAATAAAACACTTAAAGAAAAGATATTAGACAATTTTCAAGGCCCAGACATGCTTTGTTTCCAAATACAACATTTCCAAATGCTCCATAACCAATTCTTTAGCAACAAGGATGAAGGGACAAACAATGCCAAGGCCCTGATATATGAACCAAGTGCCCTTCTGATAAGCAGAATGGTTCCCATGAGCACAACATGCTAGTTCAAGCCCTCACTCCCATGACTATTTCAAGCTGGACTTTCCAAAGGCATGGACATCTATCTTTACCAGCAAATGTATCTCTGCCCATCATTCTCAAGAAAAGCTATTTGCTCCTGTAAAAGTGCAAGTCTCAAATGCTAAAGAAAAAAAGTACATGAGTCCCAGAAATAAAAATTTCCAAAAAATCAGACTCTATCCTAATTCTACCACACTGAGAAATGGTTCAATATTTTATCAACCCTACAGCTTTCCCTTTATAGCAAAGACACTAACTAAAGGAAAAGCAGTAGCAATTTCTCTGCACTAATAATGGCTGGCACCTCCTGCAAACTTTTGTAGTGATCAATAGTCCTAAGGCTTAGATATATAGAAAAGTCAGCTCATCCACAAATATCCATACACATGTTAGTAGTCCATGGCAAACATGATCTAAACCAAATTAAATTAGCCCTTGAAGAAAGACCTAATTTGTCAACCAGTGATAAAACATTCATTCATCTCACCCTCTAATGCCAGGTTAGAGCTTGCACATCTAATGAAATCACTTCGGATTTGTCCAGCTTCTACATTTCCCAGCTGTTCCCATTGCTAGCTAGACTAGCTTCTGCTTGCAGCCTAAAGCTTTCTACGTCCTGCATAACTATATATCCAACACCAGATCACAAGGGATTATGAAGAAGGCTTCATGATACATGGGTCACACTAGGATGCATCTGGATGAGTGAACAAAAAGGGGACTGGGACTATTTTGTCCCAAGTAAAAATATAAATTTATCTAAGGTGAATGCACAGTTTCTTGGCCACAGTTATTATCTGTGAGCATTTTGTATCCTCTAATATTACACAGAGATTACATTTTCAAGCTGCACTGAAAGCTTATGTGAGCCTCTTAACTGATTCCTAGTCAGAAGATGCCCTAAAGCCCTTTCCCTCAACCATCCCTCCAATCAGCGGGCTCCAATCCCCACAAAACAAAGTCTTCTGTACATTTGGTGCCAGTGAGTTCAACACCACTTCAGGTGCCTCATTTGTCCAAGTCCTTTGTAAGCTTCAGAGACCATAACCATCTTTCTCTTCCTGTGAATATAGGTTCTTTTGTGAATCAAGTGATCTCTAGACTTCAGCAGAGAGTCCAGTGTCCCAGTCCTAATGGTTCTACAGTGTATGCAGTTAGGCTTTTTATTTTTAATTTGAAAAGGAATGACTACAGACCACTGCATATGTAAACGTTGAAGGAAAAGGTTCTTTAAGACATAAAAAATATGCATTCATTAATTCATTAAATAGTCAAAAGTCAGAAAGTGCCACTACTGGCATTTACTGTGCAATCAGATTCTACTCCCATGTGTATACACATTATGATATATTCTTTAATTATATGATAAGTCTTTCTTTTTCCACAGGACCCCAGCTTTATTCAGTGCACAGTGTTCAGTGAATACAGCAGTTGTCCAATATTTCTCTTTATCCTCATGCTTTATTTACTGCACATCCTCTGAACATTGCATTGAATACAGAGTTTCTTGTTGCCTCGTGGGATTTGTGCTGATGATTGCAAATCTAGTATATCAGTGTACAATAAGGATTAATGAATTTATGGTCACAATCCTCCTATGTTCACACTAGAAGAGTGTCATTCCTATGTACACAGTCGGAGAGTGTCATTAAATCCATTTTATAGACTGAAGCAGAAAGATGCCATAATCTGACTGATGTAAGACAGTAAGTCACTTGTATATTGTAAGAACCTACACTGCTATATGCAATGCTGGCTCCTTCCTTAAAGTCCCAAACCTAGATAACTTGTGATCATTACAGTTGTAACACTGAGCATTTCCATAAATCACATTCCTTGTTTTGTGACTTTTAACATCCAGAAAACAGAAAGCCACACATTCAGTGATATCCTGGAAATGTCTTACTACCTTCAGAGTATCAGCTTGGAAGTGTATAGCAGGCTAGATCCACTCCTCCTACATGAACATTAACTGTGCTAATGGTAAAGCCAAAATTACACTTATTGTCATCTTTTCCTTCATTGTCTGCATACAGACATCTACTGGTATCTCATGCAAGTGAGGAATACTTCTAGAAAATGGCTTCATTCTCTTCACGGTCCCAGCTTGCTCCCCAAGAACAGTTTACTTCATGCAGCAACTGAAGCAGAGGTCCTGTGGCAAGAATGTACATGATAACAAAAGATGGAACCATATGAGATTGAATCATTAAAGATTCTATGTATTTGGCAATTTAAATTCTGTCAAGTTTTGAAGGATTTCTTTATTCATTTTCTTTTATATACGTACATCTAAATTTCTCCTCTCAAGAGGTCTTTTTGTAAACAGGAAGAGAGGAAAATGGGAAACTTCGTGAAATCTAGGAAGTCTACTGTGAAAAGCTCATATATTCAGGAAATATTCAAATATTGTATTAAGCCCCACCTAGGGAAAACAATAAAATTATTCTTTTCCCTAAGAATCTGTAGAAAAAGAATTTGCACTTTAGTTGACTATAATATCAGAAATCACAGTAAGGAAAACAGTTAGAATAAAAATCATAACAGAAACGTCATTTGCCTGCTATGCCATCAAAGTGACATCAGCTACAGTCAGCTCACATCTAGCCTGCTCTGTAAAATATTACTCCAGGACCAAGAGTTCTAACTTTTCAGCTACCTCATCTCTTAAGATAAAGGCAGTCANGGAAATCTCCTTCTCTGAAGAAAACAAAGTGGTGGAACCAGTGCCGTTTGAGCGGTAGGGGACACACAAAGGAGGCATGTGGAAGATGCTTGTCATGGAATTGGACGTGCCTGTCCAAAGAGAGATGTCTACAGAGAAAGTGGCTACATCTGAGCTAGTCTTCTAAGGCACACCTTAATATGCCCAATAGAGGTCTATTTACTAAAAGTGTCTGCTTGCTTCCACTGACAAATTCTGATGCAGCTGTTTGAATTGTAAACATCTGAAGTTAAGCAAAATGAAACAGATGCTTAGTTTCTGTAATTCAATTAGGCTAAAAAGGGAGTAAGCCTCCCAACCACAGATACCTTTCACGTGCCAGGCACGCACGCAAGTAGAACATGAGGCACATGGAGAAATTAAGTGTGGAAGTGGAGAGCCTGCATCCCTCAGGCTTTGGTAGAGTTTGAGAAGTAGCCAAGAGTCCTGTGTTAAGGTTTTGGAACTAAGTGCTTAAATTCCTCTGAAGTCTAACTTTAGAGTGAGGCATTAAGTTCCTTTTTTGGATCCAACTTTTTTGGATCCAAATTTGTATTTTTATAGCCTCTTGGTAGCAATTATAAACCAACAATTAAATGTAAGAGTAGGATCATTACCCTTAATCATATTGGTAATGAAGCCTGAGTATTTGATTCAGGGAAATGAAATTACATACATTTCCTTTTGTTCTGTTATCCAATCTCCAGTAATTTACATGTGGTTCTTGAATGTAGCTCTGTCTTTCTGTGGTTGCTCCTGAAGACTTGAGTACACAGATTTCTCTCTAACTTTGACTGGACTTTTGGATATGCAGGCAATATAGGACTGAACCACACATAGTGGTAAAATTTCCAGAGTTCATGGGTATTCGTGCCAGCAGATACTCAGACCTGTTTCCTGTGTAGCTCCTCATAATTTTCTTTTCAGATATTTGCAGTCCAAAAAATAATAGTCTAGGAGAGAAGCTACTCAAGAAAGAAATGAAAATTTTACTGACAAGTCATGAGGAATTTGTTGCTGTGTTTATTTTTATCCAATTAAATTCAGAGAGAACTGGAGACAGTAGCCAAAATGCTGATTGCAATAAGGTCAAAGTATAATTTTTGCAATTAAAAATAAATTTTCATGCAATGAAAAAGAAAAATACACCCAAAGACAAGAGAGGGGAAACTTCCCTCAGAACTGTCAATGACTTCAGAAAGCAATAGAACAAGCAGTCACTGGAAAAAAAAAAACATGCTAATGAATGAAAATGAAGAGGAAAAAAATTCTCTTCCTAACAGCCAAATTGCCAAGAGAACTTATCTCTCTTTTCAACATCTAAACTGAATATGAATAGACAAAAAAAATAGGAGTGTTAAAACATATTTGTTTATAAATAGCTATTAGACAGTTTTCTGGTGAATATAATCTTTCAGGACACACTGTTTATATTTTTTCTGGTAGCTCTTACAGTATGTCCTACTGACAACAATTCGCTGCCTCCACATCTTTAAAAGACAAAAAGGAAAGATTAATTTTCTTATAATAGCCTGTCTCTTACATAGTTATTGACAGGAAAAACAGGATGTCAGTTTGTGGTGTTGGCTTGGAGAAAAACAGTAATCATGATGTGGGAATATTGCACCAACTCAATATTTTCAATAATGTTCCAGGTCAGAACTCAAATAAATGCAAATACTTGCAAAAAGTGCAAGGTTAGAAAAGTTATGTACAGATTCTGACATACACAGTGAGCTGCAGACAAGAAGGAACAAAAAGATTCTGCGAGGATCTGGGGAAAGGGCTGGGATATGGAACCATCCATCTCGTAAGGTTAATGAATTTAAATATAACTTGCATGTCAGACGAACTGGTTTCCAAACAAGACAAGTCTAACCTAACTCATGACTAGTTTGGAATTTTAGAACCTGATCCACAGACTGTAACCTAACAAAGACTTCCAAACAACACAGTTTGCTTTGCCACTGTTGATGAAACAACACAGTGCATGGGAGCAAGAGGATTCCCAAGGTATACTTTTCAACATCAGAAAGCTGAATTACAACTGAAAAGAATAAAATTATAGGAGGAAATTACATTTAACATACCAACAAGCAGGGACATGGAAAACACTCCTTAATCACCTGAAAAATAAAAGCCTGATATAGTACCTTTCCTGTTGATCAAATACAATACCTGGAACAGTCCACTATGAAGGCTCCTATACCCCTCCCAACATCAAGGAAAAATTATCAGTCCTTTAAAAAGAATGCCAAACAAAATAAAACAAAACAAATCATCATACTAGTAGATGGGGTACAAAAGTAACTTCTAATTAATCATCACTAAGCTACAACTTGCTCTGTACAACTTACGCAAAAGCCAGTGAGAGATCTGTAAGCAAAATGGAATGACTACAAAGTAAGACGTACAGCTTCGATTTGTCGCAAGGCAAAAGTGAATAAGGTGCTTGAAAAAGAAAAATATATTAAATACAGAAGAAAAATCTCTGGTTTAACATAGGGAAATGCCTTGCTACTCGTATTGCCTTTGGTAGTAGTTATTCTGTGTATC
>WEIV01002512.1:281273-291789 GCA_013390005.1 Calyptomena viridis
AATAAATAAATAAATAAATAAATAAATAAATAAAAGTATGCGGCCCAACGAACGGGCGCCAACAAGTGCTAAATAACTTTTTTTTTTTTTTCCAGGGATGTTTATTTATACCTTGCTAAAAACTCTTTGGCCACGGGTCCCTTCTATACCCGACTGGTGTTTTCTTTGGAGCAATCTCGACCTATACAAACACGGTGGGTTGACTGAGAGATTTCAGCTCCGGGTAGATTCGGGGAGGAATGGGGGAGAGTTTATTTATGTATTTAATTATTTTGGTCCAAATATGTCTTTTAAAAATCAATACAATTAATCTGTCAGCTCCGCGTGTCTCTGAGGCGGAGAAGGTGGTGGAAGGGTCCCTTTGGGCTAGGAAAAATCAATTCCCCGATTAATTGACCAAAAAAAAAAAAACAAGGGAGGGAGAGAGAGTTACAAGCGGCTAGAAGCTGGACGGAATTTCATCTCCCTCGTCACGGTTTTCCCCAGCGGCCTTCCCCGTGAGTCTGCGCCTCGCTGGGGCATGGACCCGGGTCCCGCAGTGGCGTCAGTGCTCGCACTCCGCTACTGCCCCTGTCCCAGCTGATCATCACAGTGGCAGAGCGTCTGGGAGTAGCCCCCCCCACCTCCAGGACGGCCTCGTCCGCGGGAAAAGGACAGGTCTCGATAGCCCGCCTGGGACCGATAAGGAGAACGGCAGCTCAAGTGTCGCCATAGTTTTTCCCCTTCATGGTTTTGCCCATGGGGTAGAAGACTTTCCTCCTGCAGCGCTATCCGGCGCCAGGCGGAGACCGAAGCCCCCTGGGCGGCTCGGAACAGGAGCCGGTCCGTTCCCACAGAGTGCGGGCGGGCTTGCCCGGGCGCTTCCCGACCTTCCCAGTCCCGGGAAGGCGATGCGCCCCCGGGAGGCCAGCTCGGTCTGTGGGCGGCCCTGGGGCCGTGTGCCAGCCCATGGCACGGCGGCGGAGGGGCTCCGAGTACCCGCGGCGCTTCCCGGGGCTGCGGGACCCCCCACTCGGCCCCATCCCCGCTCCCGGGGGGCGCTGAGCTCCCGCAAGCAGCGCGGGGGCTCCTTCACGAAGTTTTACAGCCTGTTTTTAATACGTGCCAACTTCTATATAAATGGCACTTGTAAACGTGTCAGGCTTCCTCTCATGCAAACGAAAGGGGGTCGGTATTTGCTGAGGAAAAGTAAAATAAAACCGAAGCTAACTACCTGTTGGAAAGGCATCCTCAGGGCTCCCATATTCACGTAGGGGGCTACTCGGCAGGCGTCTAAATGGCTGGCGGTTCCCAGGATCACACCTGCGGGGAGAGACAGGGCCGGGTGAGCGGCAAAGGTGCCCCGGGGTCCGCAGCCGACACCCCCCGGCTGGCCCGCACCCCTGACCCACCTTTGTGCATCTGATTTTCCTGCTTTCGGCACTTTGCTCTCCTGTTCTGGAACCATACCTGTGAAAAGAAAGTGCAAACAAAAACAAAACAACAAAAAATGGAGGTGGCCTAGGCAGCTGCTAAGGGAGCATTATCTCGAAGGCGAAGGATGGATGGGCGAGGCGAGTGACTGCACAACTTTGCTGAGGTCTCTCCTCGGGAGCAGCCGAGAGGGAGAACTCGGCCCCAGGTGACATAAACCCCTCTCTGTGCTGCGGTGGGGCTGCTCGCGGGGGCGGGGGGAGGTGTTGTGGTTTCTCAGCTGAACCTAGGATGTGGGAAGCGCCCTCGCAGCCGGGGGGATAGAGAGGCGACTGCTCCGCACCAAATTTCGGAGGCCCCGGTGTCCCCTGGATAGGCAGTCTCGGTCTTTGTGCCACCCGTCTGGAGCGAGGGCCCCCTCCCACAAACATTTCAAATAAGACCACATTCAGGACGAGTGAGACTCCCACACCCTTCCTAATCACACCTTAAGCACCCCGGGAAATGCCTGTGGGAGCTAGGTCAAACTCTGGGATCTGGCCACTGAGAGACCGGATCTTCTTGCCTTCTCCCGAGCTGGGTTTGGAATCGATGATCTCCGACAAGATGCGAGACACTGAACTTGCACAAAAGGGGCTGTCTGAATCACTCCCCGTTCCCCAAATATTAAAAGAAAACAAAATTCGCTGCTGCCGACTTTTGGACAGACAAGAGCAGCATCTTTTGCAGGCTGAGATGTAAAGAAGTGCTTATGTCCCTAAGCGAGAAACGCCTGTAATCCGATAATCCTGCCCCAGTTCCACCCGTTCTCACTCAAACGAGCAGAACTTCCAGTTGCCACTGAGCCTCCCGTGCGTCTTTTCTAGGGGCAACTCAGACTTTCATTACTTTTTCCCTTCCACTGTGCTTGGTTAGCAGCTCTCCCCAAAGCATCGTCAGAGGCAAGGACCAAAATGTTTTGCGCACCCTTATCACTACAGCAGAACCTACCGATTATGGACAAACATTGAATTTCGCCGCTGATAAAATCCTGTAGCTAAGTAAACACCTACAACCTTTGATGTTCTTGCACTTGCCAAGAGATCATACGGTTAATTAATACTAACTGCACTTCCTACATCAAATTTTCCCTTCAAGCTTTCTTCAATTGCCTTAATGATGGTCATTTACAACGGAGTAATTAGTGCAAAGAAAGGCTTCCGAAGGTATTAATTACCTCGGGTACCTCAGTGATTTTCTTAAGTAGGAATTGCCCTTCTCTGATTTAGAACACCATCCTTCCTGCCTAGGGTGTCCGTGGGGGAGGCGCGCAGCGGGCGACTGCGGAGCGCCGCGCGTGCGGGCAGACCGTGGGGCGGACGGACTGACGGACTCACGGACCCACCGGTCCCAGTCCCGGTCCCTGACGGCTGTCGCCAGCGCAGCCCTCCCCGCGCTAACCGGGCATTGCTGCCGCCTCGCTGCCCTGCACAACACAGCGCGGCACAAGCCCATTTTTCCCTACCAGCAATACGCAAATATTAACAACGTGCATCACTTCTCCTTTTAACCGGACCGTTAGGAATTTATACACATTTATATATTTAAATATAAGCATGCAAAATATTATCGAGCTGTAGCGACAATAATACTTTTTTTTACGGTTGTAAATCCTTGCAGGAAATCTCCTTGTGTGTTCCCCACGCCCCCCCGCCTCGCCAAAGCAGTGTAAATTGTCACAAGGAATTTAAGCAGCGTTTAAACAACTTCTCTTGCAAATCAGAACATCTTTCAAACCGAAATTATATTTAAATCTGGAAAACGAAGTGCTCTTTCCCTTTAGCTAAGAAAAAATAAGGTTATGAGGAATAAAAGTGATGAATTAGCCACTGCGTTAAGCGATAATAAATCAGGCTTGGTGTGATTCGCGATCAATTCCAATTAGTCATGAATATGCTAAGTAAAGCACAGTACACTGTTTTAGACAGTTATTTCTTCATTAAGGATCACTCAGTGATTTCTTTCACAAATGCTCTAATCTGATTTCCTTTTGATTTCCATTAGAGACAGTGAATAATGACATTTAATTTAGCCCTGCACCATAAACCCAAAGATATTTGTTGTAATTGAATTACTGCCTGCTCCTCACTATGGTCTCATAACTTTCAATTATAACCCTGACAGCTGGGTGATATGAGTTTCCAGTACAACACTAAAAATAAAAGGTTAATAAGGACTAGCTACCATAGGAGCTTCAATTTATTTACAGCAAATTTCCACGCTAAATTGAAACTATATCCTTTAACGGCAAGGGACAAGAGGTTCAGATAGGAATTAGAAAACAATTCCGAAAGTATTGGGAAAAACTCACCTTTTCCTTTTCCTCCTTTTTATTTTTATCTACCTCCATTTATTGATGGATATCAACTCTCTGGTTATTTCCTGAATAATTATCCATTTCTCCTCTTTCCCTCTTTATTTTATTTATAGTTTTATTTTTAGCCATGCAAACCTTTCTTATAAGGTAATTAAAATCGGATTTTTCATCTCTCTCATAATCTCCTCTGATGAATTTTTTTTATTATTTTGTTGTTGTTGTTATTGTGCTGTTTTAAGATCTGGAAGCACTTGAAGCACCAATTTTCCTGTAACTATGAACATCCTGTTAAGGTGCTCCTCAGTAATAAAGTACTTGAAAGAAAGAGTGCAGAATTCAATTACAAGTAATTTATTTTTATAGAAACAGTACATCAAGGCCTTGGAAAGATATTACAGAGCCCAAGTAAGAAGATCTGGGAAGATGACATAAGAGTTGATGTCCCCTTCAGCAAAAGTTTAATCTTTTCATTAATTTATATGGTGTGGTTAGATCAATCTTCCAGGAGAAAGTAGGCCAGCAGCACTCTGAACCCCTGCAATATCCCCTGCAAGCTGCCCTTCCTCCGGCATATGCCCAGCACCATTCCTCGCCCAGCTCAGTTTGTATTGAGAGACACAGGAGCTGAGGGGAGAATAGAGCCGGGGGCGGGGGGAGTGGGGAGTGGGAGAAGAGAACGAAAACAACCTAGGTACTCCATTTATTTCAGAATATGCCTCCAGGAGACAGTAGTTTAAAGCGAGGTGGTGGCTTGCTCAGGCAAAGGCTGGCTGAGGGGTCTACTGTCTGCTTGTTTTCCATGGCTAAGGAGGGGGCCAAACAGACCTCTATCCCCACTCCAGCTCGTGGCTATATTTCTTAACGTCCCTCTGTGCCCTGGGCGTGAGATCAGGCATGGAGGCCTCCACCTACACCCACAGAGCCATTCTTGTGCCTATTCGTACCCACCCGCACACCTATAGGAAGATATACATATACATGGGCATCTCTCATCTCCAGGGTGTGAAGGCGCTTTGTTCATTGGTGGGGTTGCCTTGGTGACTTTTTCCTCTTGGGTTTTAGTTTGGTTTGTGTCTGTTAGGCCAGGCACAGAATTTTAACTATTCACGTTTCTCCTGCTTTAGGCCTGCTCAGAGAGCCACAGGTTGATCTTATTTCTAGTTGATTTTCATTGTTGGTTTGGGCAGTTTGAGGGGTTTTTTAATACAACATTTGTTTTGTGGAAGCATTCCCTAGCTGGATTGGGGGAAGAAGTCGTATTTTTTTCTCTGCATTAAACTGAAAATCGAATTCTAAACTAATAGGTGTGGAACCACCCAAACAGACGGCTCTGGTGACCCCAGAATTACAGCACCCGAATTTATTTTCAGGATTTCGAAGTCTAATTGGCATTTAGCTGTCTCTGAAGCGGGATGGGAGGGACCTCCACCAGATGGGGTGCCATGCATTCATATGCTTGCCGCGCGAATCAGAGCGGGTACCTTTCCCCCGGCTCTGGCTAATCCCGTCCCTCAGCACCCAAACCGTCTAGCCTTATTCACGGCGATTGTTCCCTGGGCTTTTTTTTTTTCCATAATAGACCCATATAAGAAAAAGCAGGGAAGAATGTGAGTATTAAGGGTGAGTTAGTGGCACATTTGCAAGGAAAAAAAGTAATTTAAAAAAAAAAAAAAAAAAAAAAAAAGCAGTTGTTCAGTTAATAGAGACTTGTCACCACTATCATCNGTCAGCACTATCACCACCCAACCCCCCCAACCCCCCCCCCCCCCCAAAAAACCCGGCTTTCTAGGAAACGCAAGGCACAGGCACTCCCTGAGCAGAATTACTGTTTGGCAGGACAGGTACAGAGGAGTTGCAAACAGCTTCCTCATCACACGTTTCGCCTCTGACTTCGCCTCCCCGCTTTGAAACGGGGCACTGTGCTAGGGTCCGCAAACAGTTAGGAAGTGAGGTGAGGACATTTCCAGGAATAGAGTTTTCATCTTACCTGAACTCTAGCTTCAGACAGTCCCAGCCTCTGGCTTAATTCCTCCCTCATGAAGGCATCTGGATAGTGAGTCTCATCAAAAAGTCTTTCCAGCTCATTCAGCTGCTCTAGTGTGAAATTGGTTCTGCTTCTCCTTTGTTTAAGCTTGGTCTGTCCGTCTTCATCTTCTGACTTCACATCTTCCCTCTTCTCTTTGCATTCGTAGATTCCTGCCGGGAGGGAGAAGGGGAAAACGACACTGAGCTTCCCCTCGCACCTTTCCGAAGTTCTCTCACATGGGGGTCTCCCTCCTCTCCTCTCTTCGTCCCCAGTACAACCTACGGGGGCAACTGGCGAGCGGGCGAGGGGTCCCCGGGCCGGCCCCGGAAGGGCGAGGGGGCTGGGGCTCCCCAGGCAAGGCTGCGCCCCGCAGCAGGCTCCATTCAGGGCAGGGGGCACCCCACTCGAGGGCCAGAGGCAGGAAGGGAGCCAAGCTGCCTTGCCTGTCTGAAGCCCCTTAAGAAAAACTTTACAGATAAATATAATTTTATTTTACTTTCCAGCGTTAGGAGGAAGTCCTGTCTCTGGTTGGCACAGGCAGTTCGGGGAAGGGGTTGGTAGGAAAACCGCCGGTCCCCCGATACCTCCAGGTGGAGGGAAGAGGGGGAAGAGGGCTTCTCCGTCGACTTTTCTCCCAAAGAAAAGGCGGTTATGCAAGAAGCTCCCCACTGCTGTCATGGTGAAGCCAAGGTGAGAATATTTGCCTTGTAAAAGAAACTTTTCTTGGGCCTAAAACCGAAACCGTCCATCTCCCCCTTATCACCCGTCCTTCCCCCAAAATACTTGCCAGCGGGCAAGCAGACCCAAGGGCCAAAGGTGCCCCCCAGCCCCTCCAAAGCAGCAGGCACCCTCCTGGCCTCCATGGAGTCCAACAGGGCTTGGGGAGAGCCTGCGACTGGAGGCAGCCGCTGTGGATGCTTGTCCCGAGCAGAGGAGAGGAGGGCTGGGTGAGCAGCGGGTACAACAATTCCCCTTTTCTGTCTTGTGGAGGGGGATTTCTTTTGTTTTGGCAATTCTTTTCTTACTTTTTATTTTTATTCCCCCTTTTCCTTAATGCTAGGAGGCCTAAGGCACTGTCCCTCTTTTAAATCCGGCTAACGAAAAGAGAAAGAGCAGGGGACACCGCTATAAGCAGAACCGGTTCCCCGGGATCCCCTGCCTGCCTGGGGCGCCTCGCCGGGTGCGCATCCAGCGTGGGCACCGGCAGAGTCCCGGGACGAGCCTTCTCGCACTACCTCCTTTGTCGTGCCTCACCTCCTGGACAGTGTGGAGCTGGAGGAGAGTCCCATCTGAGATCTTGAATTAAATCCATTTTCCCTCACCAAATACAAGCGTATTATATACATACATATATGTATACACACAGAAATGTGTCCATGCACATATATTAACCTATATACTTAGGAGCATTCCGAACTGCAAATGATAAACTGCAAATCTTAAGTTAATTAAACGTTATGAAGCGTCCCTAGCTGAATCTGGGCTTAAGTAAGGCCAGATCCAAGCCGAAGCTCCTGTTTTCACTTCCAGAATGAAAACTGTCCCTGGCCGGAGCCGTTCCTCCGGGCTGATACCGGCTGCACAAAACTTTGGGAAGGGTCTGGCCTCCGGAGGGTGGTGTTCGCTGGTTGTTTTTAATGATGTTTTGTTCGCATTTCTCCTGTAAGGGGAATCTCTATGAAATGACGAGGGTGCTAACCCAGCAAATGCCTAGAGAAAATCAGGCGCGTTCAAAAGCTGTCTCTTTTCCGAGGCTACAGCATGTCCGTGATAGGTATAAAATATTAACTAGCATATCGGTGGGACTGAAATCACACGCCGGAATCAGTTGAAATTACGCTGAAACCTGGCATGAATTTAAACTGTCACAAGCATTTCAGCTCTTTCCAACTCCTCCCTTCCATCCCCACCCCCAGTCCCTCTTCGTAGATTAGATTAGCTAAACATACAAATCAGAATTTCGATTCACGGGAAACAGGGAGAGTAAAAGAGGAGGAGTTTTTTGGTTCGTTCCCATTCTATTTTTTCTTCCTGAAGCATGCCCTGCTTTCATTTTTTAAAATAATCTGGACGAATGATTCCCCTAAACTGAACCCTCTCGTTTTGCAATCTCTCGACCAGAGAAGGAAAACAAGCAGCGCTGAGTGGTACCGGCTTGTGCAGCAGTACGGCTACCCGGCTATGTTATTATACCCGTCTTCTGTTTGGGGAGGCGGGTAGAAAAGAGGAGGATATTAAATAAACGTTTGGGGCTGTAAATTAAATCGCCTAATGTTATATTAAACAAGATCAAACAGTAGGAAACAGCTGAAAGGCTGGTTGTTGTTCCCCAACCTATTAACCGGTTTTTATTACCCCACTAGCCAGTAGCTCCCCAGGCAGGTCCACCTGTCTAACTTGCCTAGAGACACTTTCTCAACTTTCTAATCCCCCCGCCCTTTTTATTCTCTCCTTTCCCTGCGAGTCTGTGCGGGAGTTTTAGCTGGCTTGCTTAAAAAAAAAAAAAAATTAATAATTTAAATTTAATTTTCTTCTCGTTAAGAGAAGGAATGACGTTTTGCCTTTCAGGTGAGGTGTTGCACCGGCCCAGGTGAGAGGAGAGACATGGGACCTAGGGATCAGGCGGTCGGGCCAGCTAGTGGCTCTCGCCGCAGGGATGCTCTGTCTCACCGGGCCCGGGCAACTGCCTCACAGCCAGGCTCTCCTCCTTCTCTGCCTCGCCGGCCGCAGCCTCTGGTTACACAGACTGACCGACACAAGACAAAATGTTCAGGGAGAGCCTCTCCACATCCCTCTTTCTCCCAGAAAAAGAAGCAGCATCCCGACAGCCCGGAAGCAGGAAGAACAGGTCTCTTAAGGCATTAAAACTCCCCGGACAAGGTTTCCTCGTACAAAAATACACAGATAGACAAAAACCTCTGACGTCCTGAGCTGTCCCGTTCCCCAAGGCGAACGAACGCCTAACGCACCGAATCGATTTCGGATGCGAATGGGGGCTGGCGGGGGGGCAGGACCGAAGTTGTGACTTATTTTTCACGGCTACGCTCACGTTATGCATGCAGAAGTACGTGTTCCTAAGCGTATGTCCCCGTCGCTGCGGGAGAGAGGTGGCCGGAGGAGGGAGGCAGGATGCAGGAGGCGATCCGGTTCACCCCGCCGGGGCCGGGACCGGGGCCGTGGTGACCGATTCGCCTCCTCTGCGGAGAGCCAGAGATGGCCGGGAAGGGGGCTGGGGCTGCCGACGAGAAATGCGGGGCCGAGGGCTCCCAGCCCCGCTCTTACCTTCCGCCGTCCTGCCCGTGTTGAACTCCTTCAGTTTGTCCTTGTCGCTCTCTACGTGGTCTTTGAAAAGATGCACGGAGCAATGGTTGCTGCTTTCGGTCATGTCCTGCAGGTTAGAGTCAGAGTTTCCAAGCTCCCTAGAGCGAGCCAACCCACTCTCCAAAACTTCCCTGTACGTGATCGTCTCCTTCTTGTTGCTGCTGCCACTGCCGCTGCTGCTGTCTTTGCTTTTCTGGTCAAAAGATTTGGATACAAAAGCTGTAAGTTCTTCCATGGCTGCCCGGTGATCTTATCCACAGAGATCCACTTGTTTTCAATCGGAGATGTGGCCGTCCACTGCACGCTGTTTTTGCACGTAGAAGATGGGCTGTATAGGGTTAGATCACTCCTGCTGTTATTTATGCCTTTCAATTTGAGATCACACTATTTATACATGGCTACCTCAGCCCAACCCCCAGCTCTCCCTGTCTCCAGCAATTACTGACTGCTCCATAGTCGCAGGCGGACTCCGAGCAGCTATCTCCCCCACCTCAGTCCAGCAATTGGCTTTCTTTTCATTTCATCACTCTTTGGCATCTTTGCACCTTGATTTAGGGAGGCAAAGAGGCAACAGCGAAAAAGAGGGGGGGAGAGAGAGCGAGAGAGAGGAATAAAAGCGAGGGAGGGAGAAAGAGGAAAAAATGAAAATAGGTATCTGCATTCTGTAAATGGGTTTCAGAAATGAAAATCGAGGAAGACTTAATTGATTGTAAGGACATCCTGTGCGTGGCAACACTGTGAGTAAAAACGGACCCACAGCTAATCAAATAACTGTGCTCCTGCAATTAAATGTATCGCTGTCAAGAGGAAAAGAAAATGAGTGTTCAATAAAAAAGGTAATGAATAAAAAGCCGGAAGATGTGCATTTGTTGTAATCATTGAAAATGTTACCTGATTTGCTATTTAGCTAATTTCTCTTAATTAAATGGTCAAAATAATCGGCGAAACAAAACTGCTGTTTTAAAAGTGTTGCCTGTTGTGGCTGACGGTGGGTGGGTGCACGGAGGGGGACGTGTGCTGCAGCTAAATAAGTTGCGAGGTGCCTCGGAGATCCGTGTCGGTGTGATCGGAGGATTTGGAGGGGGTTGCTTGCCTGGAGGGGTCAGGAGTATCCGTAGGTAGGGGGTCTCTCCAGATGCATGTAAAAATTGCAGGATCTGTTTTCTTGTTTACTCTTATTATGTTGTCTGAAGATACTGCAGGGGAAAATTAAAATCTAAAACGTTTCTTTGGATGTAGACCTATCCAGCTGCATGCAGCGGAGGGGTAATTTCTTAACATGGGAGTTTCTACACGACAAATAGAGCATTAAACCGTTCTCTTTTTTTCTCTTTTTTTTTTTTTTTTTTTTTTTTCCCCCTCCACAACATATCTCTTTCGAGTTATATATGTAATTTGCA
>WEIV01002512.1:295225-308410 GCA_013390005.1 Calyptomena viridis
AAAAAAAAAAGTCAGGGCAAATCTTAACCCTCTCGGGGACCCGGTTGCCGTCCCACGTCGCGAAGCCCCGCGGGGACAGGCGGCGGAGAGAGTGGAAGCGCGGGAAGCTCGGCGGGCGCGCGGTTCCTCGCAACGAGGGTCCCTGCGAGGGATGACGGGCCCGTCCCGTCCCAGCGGGGCGTCAGAGAGCGGAGAGAGGCGGGGAGCGCCCCCGGGCCAACCCTCTTCGAGCGGCCCTCGGCCTTATGGAGACCTAGGGCAAGGTGGTGCAGGCGGGGGAAAAAGTGGAGAACAATTTTGACCTCACTACAAAATTTGATGCCGGGTTCAAAGAGGAATTACACTTATTGCTGCTCCTGATAATGCTCTGGGGAGAAGGGACGGAGGGAGGGATAGAGGGAAGGCGAGAGAGAGAGAAGAGAGAATGAACTGTCGTCCAAATCCCATTCTCTGGCAGGGATGGAGCTCCTGGGACCCTGTTCCAAAACTACGAGGTCACCAGCGGTCCTCAGAGCTTCCCTCTGTCCCCGGCTCAGCTCGACACCCGGAGTACTCCTTTACTGTGGCACAAGCCATGCCACTCTCCTCTATATCCCCCTTCCAAGGACAGGCCACCAGTGGCCTTTCGAGGGCTGCCCCGACAGCCCGGCCTATCGGATCACCTGCGGGGCACCGCACCCCCGAATCCTTCTCCTCCTCCCTCTCTCCCTACTGCCCCGGAGCACTGGACAGAAGCCCTCTGCTCTGCTGGGGGTCCCTATCCTGTTTATTCTACCCTCCCTTCTTTCCCCTCTCCTCACTTGCCCCACAGCCGAGCCGACCCTACGGGGCTGATTTCCCCGCCTCAGACCCGAGCCCCCTGACCGCCCCCTCTTTGGCGTGAGAGGGAGCATCTGCGAGCAAGGCAGCCTGGCAGGGCATAGTCTGGACCTCGTACTGCAGAGAAGAGTTTATTTAGCGTGATATCAATCCACGTGTTATTTTTTAATTCCTCTTTCAAAGGAACTTCTTGACCATTGTGGTTTTTCTGCGAGTTAAACGAGAGGAATAATTATGAATGAGTTTAAATGTTGCATTAGCTTTAAGCACTTCCAAGTCAAAGTATTGGATTTCATATTTATAAGAGGAATTTGCATTAGTACATTGACTCATGGCATGACGTAGAGAGAAACTGATTTCCTCCCACCCTCCCCTGCTTTAGCTTATTTTGGTCGAAATGGGGCAAATAAGCAAACAGAAAAGTCATCGGTTTAATCTTTATTGCTTTAATAAAGAGTTTAATGCTTTAATAAGGGCTGACCCAAAGAGCAAGATTTTGTTGAGTAGATAACTGAGTCCTCTCTCTCCATCTCCCTTCCTCCTTCCTTCTCTCCCTCCCTCTCCCTCTCTCTCCCGTGATTAATTCAGAAACTGTAATCATGGACATTGTACATCAAACCTTTCTGCTCACGCTACAGACTCCTGCAGATTTTTATTGGTTTACATGAAAGCGAGTAAACATATTTCAGAGGATGCCCTTTCAATCTGGCTCCATTTCCACAGCACATAATTCCAAGGACAATTTGTTTTAATAATAAGAATGGATGCAGTGTTAATGGTTTTCAATTTGAGTTTAAAAAAAAAACATTAAATATTTATAAGTATCGATCGAGGGTTTCAGGATTTTACAGACGTCTTAACACATTTCATAGATGGGATTTTTTTTTTTAATTTAGAAACCTGCGTCGCATTCTCTTTTATGCTGTTTATTGATTTAAGCAGCATCCGTGTCTCAAGTGAGAGACTAATAGATTTTCATTAAAATAGGCTCTCTTAATCCTGATTGTGAATGGATATGATTGATCCATCCAGCACACTACACATCCATAATATTAATAAAGGACATTATCATAGTAGGACTTGCTTTTCCGTCATCAACGTACTTTTGTTTTTTCCCCTTCGTTGCAACCTTAAAGATTTATTTAAGAGCCGTAAAATGGCCCACAGGAGGGAGACGCTCTGGGAAGAATACATTTTTAAATTAGATTTTTGGGGGAGGGGGATTGTGTTTTGGGGATTGTTTGTTTGTTTTGGGTTGTTGTTGGGTTTTTTGCAGATTTTTGGTGAGTTTAAGTAGAAAGATTTTTTTTTTTTTTTTAATCTACAAACCGCTGTGGCAACATATGGTGAAAATTAAACTGTTTCCCCGCAAATCTAATCTTAAAACGTTTATGTTGAGTTTTATTTTTAGAAAAACGTTTTTAAAAGAGAGGAAAACAATCATGTATGAAAAGTAAAATAAAGAACATTTGAAAGGCTATAGTTCAAACTAACAATAGCCCACTTCGCTGGCTGAGACTGCTGGACTGGTACCGTACCTGATGAATATGTTACGAAGTGGTCGGGACAGCAGCGGCTACAGTAATTAATGGAGTGTGACAGAAATGCTAAAGGCTTAATTGTCTTTATTCCGACTTCTAGCAATGTAACCAAAGGGATACATTAATTCAGTACAAAAACACACAAATGCTCTCCTCTCTTACACGGAGGCAGAGACAAACACATGCGCTCACACACGCGCACAACATCTCTTCTCTACGACAATTATTTATACATATATGTGTGTGTATATATACATATATATAAAGCTGCATCTTTCCAGCAACATTAATTACTCATGTATTTATTACAAGGAGCCTAGACATGTTCAAATCCTCATTTACTTTGAGTTTTGGAAAATTAAACATTCACTGGGTGAATTACAATAAGCAATTGCCTTTGTGTGTAATTAATTACAATGTAGTAGGCCAGCCTAATGGGCGAGTAGCCCCCTTGATTTCAGTTGCCCTGAATAATTCAAGCAGAATAGGAAGGGTCTATGAGAGAAAAAAAAAAAAAAACACAACAACTTCAGGAAAAAAAAACAGGGAAAAAGAAAGTTGAGAGCTGTAAAGTTTGTACTGAATTTAGCAACACGAAATACACACAGAGTGAACTGTTTGCCTTCTCCAGTAATGTGCGAGGGACGCTGCAATTTTGAACTCTGTAATAATGATTAATAAGTCAAAAGGGCATATTTTTCTTTTATGGTATGCTGCGCTCAAGGGACTATTCCGTGTATGTCTTTAAAACGGAGTAGTAATATTTACACACATGCACAGAGTTAGCAACAGCACCAAAGAAAGAAAAAACTCCACGAATATTTCAGTGAACTATTACATTTTTTCAATTATTTCCCAATGAGTATTTCAATGAACTGTTACATTTTCCCAATTCACAAGGAAGATTTATGGGATTATTAAGATTTCTAGTGGAAATATTATACAGTGGAAGTTTATCGTCTCTCAGGGATTGTACACCATTTGATATCAATTTCCAGATGTTATGATCTTTTTTCAGAAAATAATTGAGTATATTAACTTCCTCCCTACAGAAGACTATTTAGGGCTTTATTTATTTATTTATTTATTCTTTCTGTTAAGAGCACAACTATCTTCCCCCACCCTTCTCTTAGCAAAATTAAATTGTTGAAACATCAGGGTAAACTTCTATCAGATAATAGTTTAGTACTCAAGGGAAGGAGTAATTTATTTGCCACTTTATTGCAAGCAGAAGCCCGTGAATTTAGTTATATATAAAAATAGTAACAAGGTACATCCGAGTGCACCCGCCTGCCTGCTTCGTAGCCCCCCGCCGTGGCCAGAGCGGGAGGCCCGCGCTCTCTCTCGGGTGGGCGCCGGAGCCCCCGCGGGGTCACGGGGCTGTGCCTGTGGGAGGCGCGGGCCCGCAGCCGACGTGAGATCCGCCGGGGCCGCACGGTTAAAGCGCCTTGGAATCGACATGCGTGTTTTTAAGCGACACGCGTGCTCGCCTCGTCCGGAGGTCGGTCCTTAAATCCCCGCGGACCTGGGGAGTGGGCATACGCGGGAACACTCGCTCACGCACCCGCACACAGACGGGCCCGTTCACACCGGCGTGCGTGCGCAGACACACACACACACACACACACACACACAAACACACACACACACACACACACACGTCCTGCGACCCCCCACTCGGCGGTCTGGCTCGGCTCAGCGACAGCGGCGGGATGCTTCCCTCCTTCCCTCCCTTCCCTCCGCGCCCGCCGGCCCGGCCGAGGCTTCGCCGGTCCCCGTTGCCCCCGTGTCTGACAGGCCGGGATACTGCCCTGCCCGGGGCTGCATCCGCGCCCGGCCCGGCCCGTCGGGAAAGTGGACTGGGAGATAACGACTTTGCAGCCGTGCCCAGGAGAGGCGCAGGACGGACGCGGTCCTCGTTCCCGGTTCCCACTTGTGCAAGCTGGGCGTGGGTGAGGTGTGCCGGCCGGTCGCTGCTGCCGAGCTCTGCTCTGACCCGCGGGCGAGAATCCGTGGGTGTCGCAGGGACATCTTTCCCGAGGAAGGGTCGAGCTGCGTCTCCCCGGTCCCCGCTGAGCTGATCCCGACCCCGGCTGCCGTTCCCCGCAGTCGCGGCCCTCGATGGACAGAGACACCCCTCGACCCTGCTGGGCCGCCGTCGGAAGGAATGGGGCCGGCGGGGGCGAGGTTTCACCCCCCAAAAAGGGATTAAGGGCTGCGGACGGCTTCATTGCTCCTACACGGTGAAGTGGGAGGCAAAGGGGCTAACATTTCACAGGTTGCCTCACCTCGCGTTTATCGGAGTAGTTAAAGGGAATAAAAGAGATTGGGGAGAAGGAGAGAGAAAGAAAATCGACTTTAAGAGACTCTGGGTTTAAGTAACAGCCTTTGATATTTTGACAGTAAAATGGAAAACACTTAACAGGAGTCAAGTTTTGATGTCTGAGACTGGCAGCGCCCCCTAAAATTATATTGTGTTTCTTGCTGCTTCAAATTGGACCCAGAACCTTATAACATCTCTCCAGGTCTTTATCTGCAGCCCTTCTGATTGCAAAACCATAATTGTATCGTTTTACACCAGTAAACTAAGCAAGTGCCAGTGGAATAAAACCCACAAAGTGCACACACAGACCAGCTCTCCAGCTAAAGCAGTCTGTTCTTTGCAAGTTGTAAAGGCCTGCAAATTAAATACCAATTACTGGAAGCAATAAAATGTTTTTTATTGCACAAAATCTACTTAAAGCAGAAAAGAATAGTCGTTTTATTTTGAGGAGGGGAAGGGAGGGCAGTTCATGAAGACATATATTAGCAGAGAAAGATTACATACAGCGCCTACAGGAGGCCACAATGGAAACATTCTATGGCCCGCAGCGGGCAAGGTTTCCCCCCATGTCATATGGAGGAGAGTTCTGCAAAGGTGCTTATGATAGGGATTATTGTAGGTGAGACTTTGAGAGGTGGGAAGCTGGGGAACAGTAGCTTGAAGGTAGAAGCAAGTAGTGTAACCAAATTATATGACAGCAGTGTGATGTGCTTTTAAGGTCCTTGCCAAATTAAGTACTAAAGAGTTGGTGGTGAGAACAACCTGACTTCTTCTCCTTCCCCTGCTCTCTTTTCCTTCCCTTCTTTGGGGAAGAAGGGGTTACTGCCTTTCTACCCTACGAACATCGGCATAAAAGGCTCCCAATTCCCTACTGTATTCACTGGCCCCTCAGTTGGGTAGCTCCTGGGAGGCAGCATGAGGAGGTGCAGACAGTAGCGCTCCTTGGAGTTACCAGCCCCACAACAACGCTGCTATTCTCCCACAAACATCCCCAACTTTCTACAGAGCAAAACGATATCAACAAACCTGCCAGTGGGAGGAATGTTTACCCAGATGAGACACTTTCAGCTTTGCCTGACTTCATCAGCTCTTCACCACAACAGTCTTGTGTCTAACACAAAAAAAAAAAAANAAGAAGAGTGGAAGTAGACTAAAAGCCATACTCTGGTAGAGGAAAAACAGTGGGATAAGTGGCATGACAAACTGCAGTTAATATGCTCAGCCATTGAATTGCATATCAAAACCTCTCTCAGATACATGCATCCCCTCCCAATTTTCCTAATGTTTCATTGTTCCCAGAACATCCCATCCTTGTGGTTTGCCCTCATATTGTGCCTGTGCTTTACCTTTGGCTTCTCTTAATGCCAGAAACTGCCTATGAAGTGGACAGGACACAGCCCTTGAGAGCACCTACCAAGCGTGGTGGGTCATGACACTTTTGCTGACAGAGGTTTGCATTGTTCCTTTTTAAATAGGATTGAAAATGTGGGGTTTAATTTTTTTTTCCAATACCAAAGGCAATTTAAGGATTGCAATCTTGTTTCTTAACATAACCTCATTCAAAGTGAACTAAATTCTCCAACTCACCAAAGTGTATTTATACAGAGCCAGGCTGTGGCAACAAAGAGATCTTCCAAGCTTAGTATCTGCAAGTGTGCAGGCTTTCAGTAGATGAATTGGATTTAGAAATGCTTAAAGACTAGATTTGTCTAGACTTAACAGCAAAGGGAAAACTGAAACTCTGCCATGTGGTTACTGCCATCTCAAAGGTTCCCCACATTTGTTGTGTAAAATCTACAAGATTGGAAACGACCAATTTAAGCTGCTGCACTGCTGCTTCTGCTGCAAGGAAAACAGTGGTGCAGGCAGGCACTTAGGCTGTGGGTTCCACACAGCATTTGCCTGGCCTAGAGGAGCTGACACCACCAGAACATGGGTGATATAAAGGGCCCTGGGATGGTGCTGCCTTCCAAGGAGCCCTAAGAGATGATGGTCCTGGGATAACTGTGAAGTGGTGGGGTCACCCTCCAGCATCAGTGGAAAGAGTGATGCTGGTGGGGCTGCTGGCAGCAGAAGCAGCAGAAGTGAACTATTTTCCTTTCTCTGCTCAAAGTGGAGGGGCCTTGGGGCTTACTTTCCCAGTCTCCCTCCCCTTTTTCTCAGTTGAACTTTCTCCCCACCTCTGCAGCAAGAAGTACCTTGCCAGTGGTTTGCCCAGGCTTCACTCACAAGGACTCAGCTGCTCAACAGTAAGGACATGGCCCTCAGAACTAGTTGGGCCCCCTGATACCAGCCTCAGGGAAGTGGAGGCCCAGGGCTGACATCTGCAGGCCCCTCTGCTGCGCTGGGTCCTCATTTAATGCTGAGTGAGGAAAAGATGTAGGGAGTAAAAGGTTTAATGGCATAGTATTGCTGCTCTGCTTGGGGCAGTGGGCGAGAGTCGCTGTCAGAGACAAGAGTTTTTTATTCATTTATTTTTCTTTAAAGAGGGCAGTTCTCTCCTCAACGTTGCTAAATAAGTAGGACTTAGGCTACTGCACACCCAAATCACACAATGCGCTCCTGTTTACACCCCTCACTACATGTCCACACACACAAATATTCACCTATTGACAAGGCTGTGGGGTTTCTGGTTTTGTTTAAAAATCGGCCATCTGCAACCTCCCCTTAGTTCCTCTGGGTACACATGAGCAGCTGTGGAGAGCTGCAAGGCTAGCCAACAGACCTTGTAGCCCCCACAGATGTCAATTAGTTTCTCTCAGGCTTCCTTTGGATAGACTGGGGTCTTGAGACCTCCATGTGCTGACTTATTTGTAAAGCATGAGTTATTCACTAACTCTGTGTTACTAATTAGAAGATTATCAGCTCTTGGTGGTTGGCCTGCCTGCTGTAGGGAGGTTCCAAGGAAACCCTCGTATAGACCATACTGAAGGAAAGCATCAACTGATTACTCTGGTGGGACACTCCTGCTTTATGCATTACGAAGGAACTGGAGTGATATAAAAGGCTTTGGAGACTGTGAGTGCCTTTCCAGGCTTGGGTAACCCAGAAAGACCCAGAAAGCTGCAGCTGCACCACTGTGCGTTGGTGAGAGCTGGCTGGCTGCTGGTGAAAGCAAGCCCAGGGATGAGGGCCAAAGGTTTCAGGAAAACATGCAATGAGCCCATGTTGGGCTGTAGGAGAGGGGTAAAACCTGCATAAACCCTTCTGGCAACTAGGAAAAGACAATGAGTTGGGTGCTGAAAGTGCAAGGAGGAAGGGAACAGTTAAGTACATCGCCTCTAGACACTGCAGCTTTTTAAACTAGTTAAATTGACTGCACTCCTTTGGGAATCAGTTTTAGAGGAGGCAAAATTAAGTGCATCTTTAATTTTCCTATTTTCTTCATCCTATATATTTTTGGATCCTCTCTGTGCTAATGAATCCTTGCTGTGTTCATGGGGAGTGAAACTTGTTAATATTAGCAGAGGTCATTGTGGCCTTTCTCTGAGCCATCACTGTCCTTCCCGTGACTCGATCAAGCATTCAGCAGGGTCATGCTGGGGAAGGAGAGGGGTCAGCTCAACTTGCCTGAAGTTTAACCATTTGCCTTTGATAGAAGGACCACTTTGATCTAAGGTGTGGCATGAAGTGCAATATAGAGTTAATATATATAAGCATATTTATGGAAAAAAAGAAATCAGGAGGCTGGCTCTGCAGTAACATGAAAGTCTTTGTGCAGACAAAAACCACCAGTGCAAGCCAGAAGGAGATAACTTTGAGAATAAAAGAAGGTTTGGTGATGCTGCTGCTGATCTGGAGTTTGTGATCTGTGGCTCTGTCAGAGATTTCCTGTATGCTGTTAAGTCACTTCTTAGTCTTTCTCTGCCTCAGTTTCTCACCTGAAAGGTGGGAATTAAACAGAACATTTTGTCTTCTCTTCATTTGTCTGCCTTATCTGCACCATCTAAAAAGCTTAGAGCATTGCTTCTGTTTTTGTTGTGTCTACTGCTTGGCAGTTTTGTATGCTTGGGACCCTTAGGCATTTTCCATAACACAGATAATAAGTTTAACAGGTTTCTCTTTTTTTTTTTTTTTTCCCTTGGCCACAGAGCTTATCACATCTTGTTCTCGTGAGCCAAATGCAGGAAAGTATCTCCACAGCATCTCTGTGAGATCTCTGCCCCTCAGAGAACAAGGTCTTGCCAGATTACGGGGAAAAAATACATAAAAATTGCTGCTGTCTGATAGACTGACTCATCACATTTGTTCAGCTTGCCAGATGGGTCGAGGTTACCAGTGACCCAAAAATAACTGCTCTTCCTGAGACTGAAACACTGAACAGCAAAGGGGTTCCTGTGACCCTAGGACTGCATGACAAAGATGCACAAATCCTTCAGTGGGGTGGCTGGGAAAAGCAAAAGCCCTTTCAAAAGTGGCTAGTCATTTATGCGTGTCCATTCTCTGTCTAATATGAGACAACATGTCCAGATTTCAAACTGTGTTGTCAATTCCTGCTGTCTTCAACCCTAGTAAGTTAAGTACTGTGCTCTTCAAAAAGTCATGTCCCTCATATCTCATAAATTATCAAAAAGTGAGGCACATCAAAGTAGAGAATGCATTCAATAGGGTAGGTTCAAGTAATTTTTTTTTTTCCATTACAGCATATGATCAGATTAAACCTGGCAGACCTAGCTGGAACAGTTTAAAGTTACCATCACCAGCTGCTTAGTGTTGTTCCTCTGCCAGAGGTCACCTCCATCTCTCACATGCAGAAAGAGCGGTGTGAGAACAGACCTTGGCCATGGATATGCAGGAGTCAGCATCTTAGAACAGTCTTGCTTTCTCTTTGAGTGCATATGTAGCATGGTATGCAGGGAGTAAGTGTTGAGGACTACTATAATTACAGTTTGAACAGTCAAATGCATGAATAAATGTTTGGCATTGACTAATTCCTACCTTTTATGAATCTGTGAATAAAATTCATTGGAGTGTTCTGAATAATTATTTTATATAAATTTTCATGCAATAGTTCATGTGATTGTTTTTCCAGAAGCCCACAGATGCAATTAACTTTAAACATAACTTACTACTAATGTCAGCAAACATGGTTGAGTTTTCTGTCTCTTACTTTCTAAAATTTTCTAAACTGTTTTTTTTTCTCTTTATTGTTTTGTTTTCCTATGGCAAATATTCGGGCTCTGTGGACACAGATTTGATGCTGCTTGGAGGGAGTACATAAAAATGATACTGTTCTTCAGAGAATTATAATGTGAATGAGAGAGAAGAAAACTCCCTTTGTGGTCTGTTTGTGCATTACCAGGCAACCTTCCTATGCTTTTCCTAAGCTTCAAAATCCTTCATGTTCAGTTACATCATCCTTTTATAATAGATAGATTGGATGAAATGTCAAATTATGCACAATTCCTATTAGTTCTGAAGTGATTATAAAATAAAACAGGCCCAATAGGACAAAAATTCTATATTTGCTAATCCTAAATTGTAGTTAAAGAAAGGTTTTGGCAGAGGTGGTTGAACAGATATTTCTTAACATTGCTTTTTTGTTGTTTGGGTTTTTTTTGTTTTTGTTTTTTTTGTTTGGTTGGTTTTTTTGTTGTTGTTAAACAATTGATAAGCAACAAAACTCAACAGTAACAAGTTTTTTCTCCAAGGTAGATGTGGGATGCAAATCAGGTGACTTCAAAGCTTGGAAAGCTTTGCCTGCTTTCCAATTCAAACAGAAGATATCAGAGTTAAGCCTGCTACTTTAAGCCATTTTTAACATAAAGAATGACAAAATTATTATCAAAAATTTTTAAATTTGTTTTCCAATCACAATTTATAGAGTAATAGCAATGCTTTCTCAGTTTATTAAAATTACACTTTTATGAATAATAAATTATACAGCCTCCTTAATCTACACCTACCCTTATTATTAATCAATGTATATTGTACAGGGAAAAAAATTCAACATTCACTAGGAATTACACGACACATACAGTTGTAAATTCATGTGAACTAGTTTGATAGCTGACCCCATTTAAAGCAGGACTAGGTGACATACTGAGGTCCTTTTCTACCTGAATTATCCTATAATCCTAAAAATCACAGCTCAAAATCCTCTTCTGATGCACATTCAGTCCATAAATTCCTCATGTAAAATTTGAAAGTCAGTGTCACCACTGACCCCACACTGGAATAGCAGAATACGCTCCATTCTGGAGTGAGACACTTGTTGTGGAATGACCTGACATGTGTGAGTGGGAAATGAATTTAGATGAGTCACTATGCTTGAAATACTTAGTAATTGCCTGCCTTCTTCACTAGATGTTTTCAAAGACCTGACCTTAGGAATTGATTTTCAGGTGGGTTCACATGCTAATCTCCCTGTTTGCATTTAGGAGTCCAAGCTCAGAGCCTGGACAGACACTCACACTGCTGAGTGTACAACCTTAATTTTTCATTTCTGAGGCTAGCATCACTTTCTCATTCCTACATCCAAGGGTAGGAGACGGTCCCTCAAAGGATCAATTCAAAACATCTAGTTAAGGGTCTTTTTCTCAATCTCTCCCTAACAGATAATATCTTCATTCAGTAACACCACAGCTATCAGCCTTCTAATGTCAGTACTTAAATTGGGTATCTACTATAGCCCATGCAAACAACTCCACCCCCTTCAGTCATAATCCCTCTCCTCTCCTCTTCTTTACTCCCAAAGAAGAGCATGCTGTACCCAGCCCATACCAGGAACTGCCATGGCTCAGCCCAGGAGCATTCTCATTGCATAAATCTGATGACTACCAGGCACCTCTGGAATCTGTGTAACCAGGAGCTGACTTGGTGCACACCAAACAGTAGTGGAAGTTAATTCCCCTGGAAGTGAATAAATATAAACGAAAGTAAACTCACCAGAATGCAGAGGACATAGGTGTTGTGTTCCAAGCACTATTTTGTTCTAAAGACCAGCTCCTGCTGGGTTGGGCTGCTTGCTAATGTAGACATCACTGGGATACACTTCCCTGTTGTGCTTTCCTGAGTGGCAGATAGAGACGAGATGCCTTCCCACAGTTTTTACATGAAGTACTGAACACTGGACCTTTTACCCCTCAGAAAACTGAAGGAAGATAGTTGTTCATTCAAGCATTGTGCTCTCTACAACCGTACTTGCCATGCCTTTCAATGAATCCAAAGAGCAATGTTACCTTGTGCTAAAGGCAATTGAAGATATCCCGTAGTGGCACATAGTATAAAACTGAACTAGTTCTCCACTTTAAGAAGTATACAGATGATGCCAGACAGAAGAAAAGTTTCTTTACTCCAAAGCAAGGTGCAGTGTAACTTCAAACTCCTTAAAAGCCTGTGGAGAGATACCAGATGTGGAAACAGCTGGCAAATAAGCATTTAGGTAACAATAAACTAATTATATATACACTTTGCCAATGTAACATCCACACAAAAGTGGCAATTGCACTAATAATTGCTTTCTTTGATAGTATTAAGGTGGTGGAACTGTGGAGATGAATAAATAAAAAATATTGTGAGCAGATATTCTACACTCTTCCACTGATGCCAAATATTTGCTATATTTAGGTCTCTTTTTGGTGCAGAGAGAAGAAGAAAGCATCAAGGACATGCAGTCTGTCTCAAAACATGAAAATAAGCCAGCCTTGTTATTGATAGAGCTGCAAACCCTTATCCAAAAGCCTTCAATAATCAAGGCAATTCCAAAGGAACAAACAGATGGACTGGAGTAGATTCACTGTTGGACAACTGCTCCCAGCACAATCTAGCAGAGATTTCTGTGAGAGTTATGCAAAGCTCCAGAGCTCCACTAAAAAGTTCAAAGAAGGAACTGATCTCAAGAGAACTACAAAAAACATTCCTGGGGACCACCAAGGTCTCCTACAGTTTTCTATCATCCTGAATGTGTAGACATCTGTAATAGAAATACTAAAATCAGTCTTAATGGAGATGATTTAATATGAGAATACCAGACAAAAGAAAAGGTAGAAGGGATATGTGGCTTTGGCACCTAGACTATCAGGTCTTTGAAGTCATGACAGATCTCTATAGAGCTTCTCAGTTCTGGAAAATGAGGGAGAGCAGGAAAAAAAAAAAAAAAAGAAGGAGAAGAATGGGATTAGAGCCTCAAAGCAGCCANGAAAAAGCATAATCATTGACATCTTCTAAAAGTGGGTACATGGAGAACTAGAACAGGATCACAATTCTAAAAGTCCAAAAGATGTAAAGAGGACTCACTAGGCTTGCTCCTCTTATCCTGCATGTCACGGAATTGGGAATCTGGAAACACCAGCTGAGCCGTGTGGACCCAAGATTTGGGGCATGGGAGTGTGCAGGTGTGAGAGAAGGAGCCAAATGGACTAATTCTACTGCAAAATGAAATTATCTTTCTTTTATCTAAGGTCCCACTCTGAGCTCTGCTACATTGTTGCTGCAAGGCTGCAATAGTATAACACCTTAATTAACTGATGGGGGACGAATAGACCCAAATTTGGCACAAGG